>JBBPQV010000396.1:0-22522 GCA_038092675.1 Boletus rufocinnamomeus
ATGCTAGGACTAAAAAAACGCACAAGGTCATTTTGTGCCAACCCTAAAGTGACCCTGCGCGCCCACAGTCCCTCCACGAAAAATTTCCACTCCTGCCTTGCGCCACACCCTTACTGCGCCGCTCGCCCTGCTTGTGGTCACGTTCCATGATGCCCGCGGCTCACGCGCGAGGCCATCCACCCGACGTGCGCACGTACTACATGTTGCAAAGACCAATCCTCAATGTCCCTCAGGCTCACCAAAGAAACTACACCTCAACAAGGCCAAATCCGAGTCGACGAAACCACTACTCCTGATCACAAAATGCCAAGGTAAAGACATCGTCGCCTGCAGTGATTTCACCTACTCGCTCATCTTCTGCAGCCCCTCATTTAATCAGGTAGGTATGCCACCAACCTTGTCTGAGATGGGCATGATCACCACGCGGGTTGTGTCACTCTGACTCACTCGCCAAGCTTCGATGAGTTGGCATGACTGACTCGGACGTCAAAGCTCGAACCATTGACAAGTACCTCTTGGAGGTCGTGCTGTGGGTCGCATTACTTGGTTTGGTACGCCACATCCTCTCACCACTTTAGGAACCACTCAACGATTCGTCCGTTTGTCTCCAGTGGGGCAAGTACCATGATTGTAAGGTAGTTACCCGTGATCAGTACTGCCATCCCTCCCTTGTTGATTCCCTTTGTTGCCAGTCTCATCCTTCATTGTACAACCCTCTCAAGGTCACCTCCCAGGTCCTGACTTGTTAGACATCTACTCGCAATGAAGGACAACCAGACGGGTGGCCTGCAACCTTGGTTGGTGTATCTATCCGGTACGAGTCTGCCATTCCGTCACCAAAACAAGTTGCGCTGACTCTAGATTATTTCCTGTAATCACGCATGTACCACTCTGAAGTCGTCCACGATGTGGTTCTGCCGCCGACATGGGTAAGTTCCCAACCTTGAACCTTTCTGTCTCCATCTGCACAACCCATTCCCAGACCTCAACGAAAGGTAACAACATCCCTCTGAGCGCAGTCCTGATTCATGAAGGGCCCAATGGCCAGTTATATATCACCCGGAGTTTACTATGGGTAAATTCACCCATTGGTGATGATCTTACTGGAACGCTGATGCTGGCAGGTTGCATAGGGTGAAATACGTGAGTAGTCTGGCGGTATCCGCATGCACTTGTAATGACTGTGCCACACAGACATTAGCACGACGAGCTGCTCATCCAGCCAAGGTGCACAATTTCGAGACGGGTATGGCCGAAGTCACACTGTACGTGCAAGTTCGCCTGGTGATACGGATGACGAGGAAGGCCTGTGAGAGTGACACGAGCACAGGGGGGAGCTCACATGACGGCTCAACTGGACCCACTAAGCATATGCAACAGTCGTGTTCCGAGATGTCGAGTTCAACCACGACTTTGGTAGTACAAATACTTTTCCCTTCCTTCCTGCTATCTATGTGTCCCCCATGATCAGTGAGGTCGTCTGATGAGGTCGGTAGGTCTGGTCCTTTTCAGCACTTTTCAGACGGACTTTTCTCGTCTTTTTTTCTTTTTCACTTTTCTCGTCTTTGTCTTTTTCACTTTTCTGACAGACTAGACCCATCTTGAAAAATTTGAGTGACTTTTTGACTTTTCTGGTCTTTTTCGTCTTGAAAAAGACCAAAAAGACCAAAAAAGTAACCTGACATTTTGCTGATGCTCGAGGATGCCATTGAGGACGAATATGCTCGGATTTGTAAGTAATCTCATCATCTTTCAGAGCGTACTAACATGTTTCAATATAGGACCAGTCTTGTTGTTCGTGCTGCTGCTGTTCCCTGATGCCTGCAAGTCCTGGCCCGCCGTTGTTTTCGTGTCATCCGAGTCATTCAGTCTCTGCCCATTTTCCCTGCCATTGCGTATTGCCAGTTTCGCTGTTTGGATTGGATTTTCCCCCCACCAATATATACTTTGGTCACCCTATCTTCTTTTCAGACTGCGGTGGACCATCTACACCGCCATTTAATTTTTTTTTCCTATTACCCTCTGTTCTGCCATTTTCTTCCCTTATTTCCCAACTCCAAGTCGTTTTAATAATTCCACTGCTGTTCCAGCGACATTTAATTATTTCATTCTAATTTCGGAGCAAGCAAAGTATATAGATTCCTTCCAAGTAAGTAAAGCTGCAGGGCGATCAAGAGTTCTAAAGTAGTACAAGTCCTAAAGTATGCAAGCTGAAAGTGGTCGAAAGTGGTCATAAGGCACTTTGAAAGATGAAGGATCTGCTTTCAAAGTAGTCAGTTACTTTATGTGTACAACTACAAAAGTGCACGTAAAGCTCCCACAAAGTGCCACAAAGCAATTTGAGAATTTGCTGATGCAATTGCTCAATGTCAGCGAAGGAAAAGAAGTAGAACGCCAGTGCTGCAGTGCAGGTTGCGGTCAACCAGCGAACCTCGATTATGTAATGCAACATTCATTGACTTTGCACTACGTACGTTTCATTACCGTATGTACTACTTCGAGTATAATATGCTTGACCCTCCGACATCGCTCGACGTGCACTCCAGACCTGCTCAAAGGCCTTCCGTCGAGTACTAGTCGTCCTTTGACTGCATTCTGCCAACCCCCATCCGGGAACGCGAACCTCCCACATCGTTTGACTATGATACTCCCCCGACCTGCTCAAAGGCAAAGTACTGCCAAGACTCACTGTCGGCGTTACTTTCACCGCTTCACCCAGTTCAATACGCCCCTCCCGTGCTTTATCTCCAGTCTGAAATAGACGCTCGACAACGTGCGCAGACGACGATTAACCACCCGGCTTAGAATGACAAGTTAGACAAAGTCTCTGTTTCTCCCGCTGCGCGGTCATCAACGTCGTGAGGTTCTTTTCGCATTCCACCCTGTGCCTGTTATCCATTCGATACCCGACTCCCTTCGGTCAAGGAAGACTACACGCTCCCCCTTGCTTTACCTCACTTCCGTGGTCAACACCTCTGTCGCAGCGTCCATCCACTATGCTTGTACATGCCATGTCGTCGCATGCGAGTGAAACGAGTGGACTTGCAATTTCCCCAACAGTCGGCCGTGGCTTCATCAGGTTGACGTGCCTCTGTCACTCTCAGCCAGGACGATCGAGAAAGCATTAGTCGATGCAATATACATACAACTATCTAGAATGCACTTGTGATCGCACAAACGAGTGATCAGACCATGTCCACGGCCACCACTCGACTTCTCTCATCTTTGCATCGGATTTATTTCAGGCAACGTAGCCGTTGACAGAGGGTGCCATGCACGTCGTGACGAGCGGCTGGTCGGTCCAAGTCGTACCGCTCTCGGTGGGCGTCTCGCTAAGGACATACGTCGTCGCAAAGTTACCAGCTGCCCAGCCAACATATCCGAGGATGACTACCGATGCAAACTGTCAATCGACGCGACCAGATAGTTGAAGACAAACACGCGCACCGTCCGAGTTCTCAGCTTGGTACTGGATTTGTTGACACATGTATTCCTCACACGAGGCGGTGTTACCTCCACCGGTCTCGGTGTGGAGCGCCTGGCGTCCGTTGCAGCGCAGCCATTGTGAAAGTGGTTCCCATGCGTCCGCAATGTTGTTGGTGACACAAGTGTCACTCGTTCCGCTATGAAGAGGCACCCGACAGAAAATCAGCGACATCATGTCGCATCGCGACGTGCGAATCTCGCGCTCACGAGTTGTCAGAGTCGAGGTACTTGTGTACGTCGAAGATCAGGTTTGTGTAACTTCCGTCTGGGTTTGTCACGGTGGCAAGCGCAGCTGCTGAGCCGCCAGAAACAAATGTTTGTGCCGAGGTGTAGTTGTCACCGGGAAGGAGGATCATTTGCGTAGTGGCACCGGCCTCTCGGATGGCGGTAACGGCAGCCTTGCACCTATATCAGCATACTTTGTACGGGCGATAAATAAAAGATTACATTACCTGAACTGTTTTGGCCCATACTGTGATCTATCAGAAGGGAAAATTATCGGGTTAGATTATCAACGTAAGACTAGAGGCCCTGGCATGCTCACGCTAGGAAGGTCGTGGGGTTCGTTCATTCTGGATACCAGTCAGCCAAACTCCACAGTACACAGCCAACCACTTACACTCCGAAGACGATCTTGCTCTCATTGGCGTAGTAACTTGCCAACGAGCTCCAAAGAGAAGCAAACACGTCGTTAGAGGGACCACCTTGGCCAATGATCTGATGTGACGCTACATCAAACACCGATCTTCTGAAAGAAACCGTGGGTACATACTTCACCGTTCCACCTGGCGTAGTTGTGGATATCGATAATGCAGCTGGCGCCGGTAGCCAAGCAAGCTTGAACCAAAGTATTGTATTCTGTAAAGTAGGTTTGGTTAAGGGTGCCAGTGGCGACGTTGTCGGTCAAAAATTGCCACGAGACGGGAAGACGAAAGATGTTGTATTCGTCGTTATCCACGAAATGGGTCATCTGACCCGCACCATCAGCACCGTAGTATTGCGTCAACGGTGGGTACGCGGAGCTTGCAGTGTCTGACCAATTGCCTTTCAGTCCGATGATCGTGGTGATGGGAGTAAACCTTACCATCACCGTTGGTGTCCATACCAAAGTCTAGGCAAATGAACATTCGATAGTCGGATGTAAAGTGGAGTATGCTCACCAAACCCAGCGATGTTCACACCAGCGTATTGCAATTTGCCTGCGGATGCAGGAGGAGTCGCACCACACGTGCTCGTTGGCATTGCACTACTACTAGTACTAGCAGCGGTAGTGGCAGCGGTAGTCGTGGCTGTACTAGCCGGAAGACACTGCGAATAGTCTGGAAAAATATATTATTCAGAACCATTTCGAACGCATATGTTAGAGGCTAAGTCAGATCTGGCCGGCATAGTGGTGTTGCACAACTTACAATCATTCTGATAGGTGCAAACTGCACCGCTGACGCAAGTAGTGGCGCCGGTCCAGCCCTGCGAAGGGATTCATTACGGATCGTGAGCATCCAATTGGATGACTTACCTCACCGCCACCTATTGGAGGGAGTTAGCTCGATGTGGAATAGGAGTAGCCAACGAGCTGCTTACATTGCGCGTAGAGAGCGGCTTGTCCGCGAACAGACAAAGCAGTAATACCGACAAATCCGAGAGCGTAGACAGTCTTCATGACTCTGCCTTTCCGAATAGGCTCGTCGACAATTTAACAATTCGACGTTGCTGGACGCTGCGCATTATAAGCCCTTCAATAAGTACCCCTGACAAGCGAATTCAGTACAAGTATGGCATGCACCATGCGGCACATCTCCAAGCAGTGACACTTGCACACTCACGAGGTAGTTATCCGAAGCTTCCCCGAGTATCATCGTGGTACAATCACCACAGAACTACTATGTTCCGACCATTCTAAGGTGTAACGCACGCGCGATTTTCGGATTGATGCTAATAATATGATCAATTGAGGGTATAGAATCTCACTGATCACCCTCACCGGACGATCTTCGTCTCATCCTCGGATCGACTGAGATACCCCCGGTCCCTCGACTACCCTACTGCCTCCGGAAGAATGACCATGAGTTACGACGGTGGGACACAAACCACAAATCCCCTCGCCTTCAAGCGTGACAGCACCATGAACGTCTAGTTTGTACACGCGAGCTGGTCGCTCAATCGGTATGCCGGATTGAAGAGTATGAATCATCGCGTGTAGAGTTTCTCAGGAATTGTAGCCGGCGAGTTTTGCGTGCGTCTTCACGTTACGCGAATCCCTGCGAAAAGTCCCACTCGAGTATAGGCCGAAAACCCACGACCCACAAGAAATCTATGGTGCTTCGTGGGGAAACCTTTAACTTAGCTTCATCCCTGCCTTTGGGAAAGTTCGGAGTTCACTTGTCAGCAAAAGGGGCCTGGGCTCATCGATGTCTCGTGGTACCTTCAAAGAACTCGCAATTTCGGACTCATGAGCGCAGCTGATCAGATATGTAAAAATGAAAGAAGGACCTGTCGGGTGAAGGTGTGCATGTCAATAATCCGAGCCGCGCGACCAGCTGGCGAGCCAGTACTGAAACACAGCAACGTACCCAGTCATCGTTGGCAGAATTAGCCGGAATAGAAGATTTCTGACTCCCGCGTCCGTAAAGGTTATACCGACAGTTTTTGGAGGTGGAGCGCAACGCCAATGCATCATCTCGGACGGCTAAGCAGGCTCTCAGGCTACAGGCTGCTAGTCTGACTAGGCAGACTTTGAAAGAGTCGAAGGAGGATAGCAAACCAGTACCACTGGCCGCAGTAGTTGCCCCTGCTTTCGTTACCGTCTCCTTTGAACATTATGCCTTTCACAGTCTTCCACTGCTACCCGCCTTAGCCAGACCTCTGCGTCGGGTTAGGCGTGAAAATCGTTTCTATGATCATTGGGTCTGTCGACAGAGTGATACATGTACCATCTCGGCGTCTCGCGTGGATCTTGCAGTAAAGTTTTGAAGATGTTTACCAGGTGACGTCTCGGAGTCAAACGCTCTCCCAAACCAGAGTGAACTCCCCGAGATTATAAAAATTACGTAACAACAGATTAGGATTGCCTTCAGGCCATATCCCGGAGGATCATGTAGCTGAATGTCAAGTATCCTTTGGTTGCCTATGCTTCCCTCGCGAAGGCACGTTCCACAAGCTCCCTTGCACTTTCCTCCCAGTCGTCCCAGTACAACGCCAACTCATTGCTGTCTCCACCTACTAGTAAACCACTTCAAGCGTCACCTGTCTTCACGTCCTTTGCCAAATAATGGTATCCCCCAACCGCTGGTAGTGCGTATTTCCGTCTGAATACGCCATCCAACTTGAATCCCATCCTTTTGGCGGAGTTATTAGAGGCAACGTTGATCGGAGAGACAATCCAGTTAGCTTTTCTGATTCTGAAGCCAACCCCGGAGGATGGGAGTTCAAGGATATACTTCAGCAGTAACCCGACGGCATGAGAACCGACGTGGGTTCGCTGGAAGGCGGGAAGGACGGTCGAGGGACTAATCTCTGTCACGAGCATCGCCTTGTCTGTCTCCAAATAAGCCCGAATAAGACCGCTAACGAGCCCTCCCACTCAGGATGATTGGGGTCAGGACGCGTTCTATCGATCGCTGCAAACAGGACGGCAGTGTTATCCCGCCGATGACTTTCGACGAATCGGAGAAAGTCGGACGGGTGCTCCAGAGCGATGGGTATGTGTTCGAACATGGATTCGTGTCCATGGACGCAGTCAAGGTAGGCGGAGACATGAACTCGAGGGATGAATGGAACGAGGCACAGTTTACTCGTGGAAAGTAATGGGGGGGGATCAGGAGGACGAAGTTGATATCGTATGGTTCTGGGCCGTACAACTCGCTCTCCAGGATTTCCGGCTCGGGAGCGTATTTGTTGACAAAAGCCATGATACGCAAGTGTCTTTTATTAGAAGGTTCCCAAAGTGACCAATCCACACCTTGACTTCCGATTTCCACAGGAAACGTAAGGGGTGCATAGCGCAGTGGTAGCGCGCATGCTTTGCAACAGCTTCCAGGCAACCTGTAAGCGAACGTGTATGAGGTCCAGGGTTCAATCCCCTGTGCATCCAAAGCTTTTTGCCCCTCATTGATCGTATCCTAAATCCGCGTGAGGCATGACAAAAATCAGAGCAAGGACTTCTTTTTCGTTGGGAAAAAATCTGGCCTTAAATCATAGAATGTCACTTCTCCGATAGCCCTTCGCAGGTTCCATGTCTCTTCCCTGCCACTTATATAGAGGTCACTTATCCCTCAAGCTAGCGCAAATCGCCGCTTTCGTGCGTCGCGCTCGTTTTCTTCTTCCACTATTCCCCGAGATATCAAGTCTGTATGTTTTTCGTTGGCTTCCTTTCCGTCTGAGTATAAAATATCGAATTGTCTGATCGGGAGGTGGACGGGTCCACGAGGATCAGAGCTATACCGACACCCCATCACTAAGTGTCCCAGAGCAGTGTTAAGCAGATCTATTAAGCTGAAAGCGTACGGTAAGCGTTTGGTTGCATTCTGGTCAAGCATCCCCAACCAGGGCTGGGCATGCATAGCGCACGGATCACCGACTCTCAAGATCCACGCCTTCGTCGTTTGACATGTCGGGCGTAAGACCATTGTCTATACTGTTAGTTGCATCCTCCTTGACCTCCACTCGTCGCTTCTCCTCAGTCAATGTACTGCCGTCTGTGTGGAGTGGGAGTGGTTCATCCTCTGGGTCGGGGTCCGTCAGCGTCAGCGTTGAACCTTCGGCGTCACAAAAATCGTCCAACGTCAATGGACGCATGGTGAATCCCTAATCGAGAACACATAATGAGCCACGCCGAACAACAAAAAACTGGACGCACCTCCTCTCCCACTCTCTTGATCGCTTCCTCGTCATGCGCCATCTCTCGCATGCATTCGCGCACAGGTACCATGGCAGCGCTCCGACAGAGTTCGCGCAGGTCCGAACCTGAGAAACCGGTCGTTTTGGCTGCGAGCACTTCAAGAGTCAACGAAGGATCAAGCTTGGTGTCGTTTAGCATCTATGGATTCGAAGGTTAACCCCGAGAGCAGGGAGAAGTTTCGATCAAAAACCGTACCAAGCATAGTATCTTGAATCGTTGTTCTGCGTTTGGTAGACCAACGGCAAATCGTTTCGGCATGCGACGCAAAATAGCAGGATCGATGTCCATGGGTCGGTTCGTCGCCCCAAGAACCATTATACGATCCTCGCCAGACGTCAATCCATCCCACGACCTGCGTCATCCATGCATCAGGGAATGTCCAGTTCCAAAAACGGACTGAAGAAAATGGCGACGTACGTCATGAATTCAGCTTTCATCATGCTCATCACCTCGTGATCGTCCGTTCTCCGCTCTCTCAAAAAGGTATCTATCTCATCCACAAAGATGATCGTTGGCTGCGTCTTTCTAGCAAGACTGAACAACCCTGCGACGAGCTTGTTTGATTCTCCGAACCACTTGTTCGTGAGTACCGATGCGGGAATGTTGATAAATGTAGCGCCCGATTCCTTGGCAAGGGCGCGCGCAAGCATGGTTTTACCGCATCCAGGAGGACCGTAAAGGAGGACCCCCTTTGGTGCACTGAGGAGCGAGGAAGAGGCCGTGAAGAGGTGTGGGTACATTAGTGGATATATGACGGATTCACGAAGGGAAGCGATGATAGGATCGAGGCCGCCGATGTCTGTACCACCAAGTTAGTCGACGCGATCACAACGAGTAAACGACAACCAAGGCACAGATAGCTGCGTACCTTTAAAGTGTACGTGGATATCATCAGGGCATACAACTTCTTTTGATATGGACACTGTAAGGATTTTATTTAGCACGTGTGTGGTAGAGATTGATACGGATATGCGCACGTTCGTATTCGTCAAGTTTCAGTCCTTTCTTTCCCAACTTGGCCAATATTTGTGCGCGATGTTTCTCTGTTTTCTTATCCACTTGGTGCTGACCGATGAACCACTGGGAATGGACCGTGCGAAGGGAGCAGAGTGAGCAAAAAACGTCCAGAGAATGTTGACGTAAATGCAAGAAAACCGAGATGAACAATACACACACGGTAAGCATAATGCGCTGCAACCTTCATGAGGTACACCAAACGTTGCAAAGTAAATCAGTCTTCGTAACCAGGACCATATGCTAACCATCCACAGACCTGCGACACTATAAGTAGTGCGACTATAATAACGAATGCGTTAGCGACCAGACCTTTTCGAATTAGAAAGCGCCTGCTCTCCTTGAGAGAAAGGGAGTATAGAGTACACACCATTGATGACGATCCGTCTTGTGGTTAACTGGGATGACATGTTTGAATGTTGAGGTGAAGGATAGAGCGCTACACGGCGTTGTCCACGCCACTGTTGGGACAAAAATATGACAGAAAGTGGATGAGAAATCCAGAGAGAACTCTGAAATTGCTTTGGGTGCGAGAGGTACTACTCAAGAGCTTCCCCAGTATGGCGTTGGTGAAGGCAATATAACTGGTTTGGTACACGTGCGATAAGGTGAATTGCTGACAGTGGCAAGGAGTTTGGTTTGTCTATAAAAGGAATACCGTGGGGCTTTGCATATATGCACTGGCATTTGATTCGACGATTGCATCTAATTAATGACTTGACACTGTTGCCTTTTTTACAGGGAAGCAAACTCTCCTCAGCGCTACTGAGGCTGGCCTTTTATCGACACGGCCATCACAACACTCCATTAGATGGACATAGGTTTGGCTCTGAGACAATTTGATAAGCCCTCAAAATCGTACCGACGCCCCTTCAAGCTGCCTGAATGAGCTCCCGCAGCGGGTGGTATGTTAGCGGGTGGACGTATTTTTATAATCTAACAGGCGCGCCGTGGCGCCTCGCAAAGAACGGAGAGTATACTAGGTTGACATATCAGACGGGCCATATCAGACGCTCGAACTACTACTTATCCCGAACTTTGGCATTCTCCACAGCATCAGCAAGTCCCTCTTTCCACCAACTGCTCCTGCGACATTGTCCCTTCAGATATGTACATCCCAGACATCCCTAAAGTCCTAAACAGCCGATCCATTATCTCCCTCGACAAGTCCAGCTTCACCCTTGATGTTTCAGGTGTGGCTGGTTTCTTTGGAGGTGTAGAGGCTCTTTCCGCAATGGCCACGGTCCACATCTGCAGGAATAGGACGCACTGGGGGTGGTACAACTCACCCGGCTCATATGAAATTGCCAAGCGTTACGGCCTCCTCACAAAATTCGGTTTCATCTTTGGGGGTGGCCATGCTGACCCAGCAGAATTGCTCACCCTGTTCGAGCTGGATGGTCGCAAGGGCCCCCAGTTCCTCCGAGTCCACTCCGGTAATATCATTCCCGAGACGGATCATCTTGCCGCAGTCTTCATGAAGGAATGCGGTTCCTCTGACTGTCCCATAACGCCCCCGAAAGGGAGGCAGCCCCTCGGAGTCACTATCGCCGAGCTCAATAATTGCCCTGTAGATAATATGGTACTGAAGCCCATACGCACCCCATCCGACTCTAAAATCATCTCCGCCATCCCAATCGTTGTCAGTGTAGGCACCTGTATCGTGTGTGCGGCCATCGCAGACTGGTACTCGTTTTCGTTGATCCTTCTGGGTATCATCGCCAACGGCCTCTCTTGTTTTGTCATCGGCTCAGTCAAGCTGGAATTCAGTCGCCCCCGACTTGCTGGTGAATCGGACCAAGAGAAACTATCCGATGGTCATACTAAAGACCGCGTCAGCGGCATCCTCATCACGCCCACCAATGTCATATTGCTAAGGGGACGGGAAGATGCAGCCATGGCGGTAGCTCGTGGAAAGTTCGTGTTCCCACCCCCTCGTAGCGGCAGATCCTTCTACATTGAATACATCGGGTTGTGCTCTATTCTCCTCCTCATTCAGTTCATTGCACAACTGCTCCTCATCCCGCAAGGATCCCTCTTCGGCCAGATCATGTTTGTGACCTCCCTAGGCGCCTCGTGGTGTTACAACCTGTGGTTATGCTCTCTTGACAAGGCGGGGATCCAGCAGAAGATCTTGCTGAAGACAATTCTCAAGCTCGAGGGACACGATGTGAATAGATATCGTTTGGCCAACTGGCCTGCCATGGTCGTATTTGTCCTTCTAACCCTGGTACTTGAAGATGACGAGATAAATCTCAGTGAGTGCGATCTAAGGACCCGCCATGGCTGTATTTGTCCTTCTAACCCTGATACTCGAAGATGACAAAGTGAATTCCATTAAGCGCAAGGTGAAGATCGTGCTCGATGTACTCGTCGAGGACACCAGCGATGCCTGGGTAATATGGAAGTCGGTAATCCTGAAGCGACTGCTGATGTTGGCAGACAAGTCCTCAGTTTCACAGGTGGACCTGGATACTATGGTGAAGAACTTGAAGGACTCGGACGAAGAAACTAGCAGGCTCTCAAAGGGAGATAGTCACATATTGAACGCGCTCCTCGATGAAGCGCGGTCGGGAATCGAAATTTACAAGCAAAGAATCAGTTCGGTACCATCCCTTGATGATTAGCACCATGAAACGCCTTCCCTTCCTCATTTTTAGTTGTATTACAGTTCGATCAAACAGTCTATCTCTATCTACACGGAATCGCATTCAGAAGTAGTCGACTCACTAGTAGCTGTCAAAATGTGTATATACTGGTCATTGGTATGCCGTCGAGGAACAGATACTATATCTATCCAATTCATTCGTCCAGAGTGGCATATAGTACAGTACAATCGGTCATAATGCACGAGTACTAGCGATAATCCATAATGCGACGAATGTGAGAGCAACGTTCGGCGGTTGTGGGTCTCTTTCCTGTTGGATCCCCGCTGATAAGCCATATATCTCATGATACTTATTTGGCTTTCAGCGGTGCCAACCGTATGCATATGACCAATTATACTGTATGTATATATGCTTAAGGAAGGGTTAGATGTCATGACAGGGAATGTGGAGTATACTGGGCGAGACCATGGTAGATGGCATATCGATCGATCATCAGCAAGGCGGGACAATGGCCCACACAGGCTGGAACAAGTTCCCACGGCCCAGAGAGCGAGCGACCATCTGAGTAAGTACTCAGTGTACTGGCACGGGGAGGTTTCGCGGATGCATGCCATACTTTATTTTCGTATTAAAAGCTCTCACTCAGCCCGAGACGTTTCTTCCTCCAAAGTCGACGAAAGGGTACTATTCTTGGCACATAATTGGTGGGAAACTTGAATCCGAAAGTCTGATTAGAAGAACGCAGCTTTCACATGAACATTTAATGAGCGCTCATTATTTAGCTGCGCGACCCTTCTTTTCCTTCGTCCGACTCCCTCGATTCTGCACCATAGCAGATTCGCTCACCGTCTCACTTTGTTGGTGTATTGCGGAAGATGTCGACCCGGTCCGGTGTGTAAATATCCTCATTATCACCAGCGCTCTGGTTAATCACCCACTCCGTCAAGACGCTCCGAAACCGTTGGAAATCGATAATAACGGGGTTCATTCAGTCGCTTTTTCACCGGACGGGACGTACATAGTGACAGGCTGCAATGACGGGACGATTCAACAATGGCGCGTAAGCGATGGGAAGAAGATGGGAACGACGATGCCTGCAGGCGGCTCACTTCTCGTGGTCGTCATCTCCAGTGACGGAAAATGGATCGTAAGCGGTGGGTTGGGTTGCAAAGCTACGGTTTGGGATGCGAAGACGCAAAAAAAGGTCGTCGAGTCAACACAGGCTAACGAGGAATGGGTCAGTGCATTGGATGTGTCACCAGGCTCAACAAGATTCGCCAGCGCGTCGAGCAATTGCACGGCAAGCATCTGGAGTCTCACGACAGGCCAGCGACTCGTTGGCCCATTGAAATACAATAACCGTGTGGAATGCATCGCATTTTCACCTGACGGAGACCACGTCGCTACCGCCGGCGTCTATGACTGCTTGCGCATTTGGGACAGTCGCAACGGCGAGCTGCTCGTCAAAGTCCCTGGCTTCTTCCCCGAATCCCTTGTTTGGTGGCGCGATGACCGAATCTTCGCATCAACACGGTCAACACAACGGTGGATCGATGCCCTTTCAGGGACGGTACTTCTTGACCTTCCCCGGAACGGCGATACAGCCACAAAAACACACCTCGCCGTTTCACGCAATCGCAACTCCTTAGCTGGCCTCGACAAGCATATATTGCGTTTATGGAATCACACGACCCATGCCTGGAGCCCCATCGGATATGAACTTGGCTACAGCGGATGTGCCGTTGCTATCTCGCCCAATAGCCATCATCTCGTGACCGGGGGAGAAGATAGAATTTCCATCTGGAATCTTCCTAGTAGCATTCCTGAGGATGTTGACCGTGTAAGTATTTCCTTTCCGGACTACTCCACCAACTGATAGACTTTTCCTTGATTAAGATTAAGCACCAAAGTGGCGTGGTAAGAACATTGTCTTTGTAATATCAGGCTGGAATGAAACTGATCATTGTTTCTGCATCTTTGAACAGTTTATGCGTCTCTCTGGTGTAATACAAGAGTTGTGGTCGCATGGAGGGCTGGAGTCTGCCTTGGAAATACTATCTCGTGACATTGCGTTGAACGGAAAGTCCCACCATGCATTCGCCAATCGTGCACTCATCCAGGCCCGTTTGCAAAAATGGGGCGATGCACTCGTGAGCGCCGAGATGGTAATTAATTGTGCCTCTTTCTTGCACACGAAATTAATATATATATATCTATTTCCAGTCGGTTGGTGTCCAGCCGTCAGTTATAGGATGCGTCGCGAGGAGTATTGCACTCTGTGGTCAGGGCAGACACGAGGATTCTATGCAGGCATTTGATCTCGCTTTCTGTTACTGCAGAGCAGAAGAAGTAAACTATCTTCTACTCATCAAGGTATGAATGACGTACGAATGGTGTCCAGGTTTCACGACTCACAATTCCGTCCAGTCGGTCATCTTGTTCCTTGCTGGACTGCATCGCCACGCCATGGCCCGTACAGTTGACTTGACCAAGTCTCTTCCTGGTAAGTTATTGCACTGTTATGTTGTTCAGGTAGCGTGTTTTGCCACTGCTCGTCGCAAACATTTCGTTCATGTCATGCGCAGGCGCACATGTCCGTTCTCCTAGCGACATCCGCATTCGAGTCGCATGATTATGATCGCGCAATCCAGCTTTTGACATCGGCACCAGATCCTGGAGAATTCTCTCAGCTCCCAGAATTGCTGACTATCTCGCTGGTACGACCCATCTCACAGTCATCAGTACAGATATTGAATGTCTATCAAAGATGACTGGGTGGAATTTCAACACTCTCAGATTCGAGGTCCATCAGAAAAAATGCGAAGTGCTGTTCGCCGCGGGCCTCACGGGGGGCGCCGTTTCCTCCTTCCTTGAAATGGATCTCAGCACGGAAACGAACTCAAAGGAGGAAATAGAATGGGTAATCGGTGAGGACGATTTCGTGTGTTGTGCTGCAGCCGTTATAGATGTTTGCACACAGATTTCAGGAGGCGATGTGTGGACAAATTGAACGAGCTAGGGGACATGGCCATGGATTCCGCTGCACACAGTGACGCTACTGCCCATTATTCTTCGACGTTGAGCCTAGAGCCCTCGTCGAGAGACATATTGATCAAGCGAAGCAGAGCGCATGCGTTGATGAACGATTGGGAAGCCGCACTGAAAGATGCAAATACGGTATGTGTGGTTTCGTCTTTGGTCTCGCAAATTAACCAATGTCATGCGTCTTAGGCAATTCTACTGAATCCATCACACCCTTGGGGATATCAGGAGAAGCATGCAGCACTGCATGGTGCTGGTCGTTACGATGAAGCAATCCAAACACTCAATGAGATGCTTTCGAAGCTCGAACAGTCACCTGATCGTCATATCCGTGGTAAACGTCTTTTGTATCACGTTGAATATCTTCTTACGAAGGTGTATGTCTAATAGAACTACATAACCACTACGTCAACCCATCACAGACGATGGCAGACATTCGCAACTTTGCTAAGCACATCCAACGTGGTTTTCCACTCGTCCTCATCGACACGAAGAATGGTCGTATCTGTGATGAACAAGAGCGGATATGTGCATTTGAAGTGGATTCAAAGTTCAAACAGCTCGTTTCTTCAATGGTGTTACGGATCGACAACACTGGTATCGACCAGGCTGTGCGAGAATACTTCCGATACGCTACGTTCTCCCACACGTGGGAAGGAGACGAGCCTCTTTATCACGATGTGCTGCATGGCTCAGTACACGGCCTCGCAGGGGGATCGCCCAGCATCATGAAGTTACTCATGTTCTGTGCGATGGTTCGGGAGGCAGGTTTTCGCTGGGCCTGGAGCGACACCTGTTGTATCAACAAAAATGATGGCGCAACATTACGAGAATCACTCACTTCGATGTTTCGGTGGTATCATGAATCATCGCTCACTATTGTTCACCTCAGGGGTGTATTTCCCGACTCGGAACTCGGAGCTTTGGAGGAAAGTCTGTGGAATACCCGTGCATGGACCCTCCAAGAATTCTTCGCATCCAAGGTCATTCGGTTCTACACTCAAGACTGGAAGCCTTATCTCCCTCGTGAAGATACGTTCAATCACAAGGAATCCCCTGTCATCATGCAGGAGATGGCACGCGCGACTGGGATTGATGCAAAAGAACTTCTCTCTCTGCATCCTGGGTCAGAGAATGTCCGGCAGAAGCTCCGCCTTGCCTCAGCTCGCTTTGCTACGAAGCAAGAAGACATAGCTTACTCATTGTTCGGCATATTCAAGGTCTCCATCTTAGTCGACTATGGCGAAGGGCAACAGTGTGCACTCGGGCGTCTCTTACAAGAGGTCCTCACGCATTCTGGGGACACCACAATCCTGGACTGGACTGGCAAGGCATCAGACTATAACAGCTGCCTCCCTGCAGAGATTACCGTCTATCGCGAGCCACTGTCACCGCAGTTGCCATCGCCCATCCCAGACGACAAGATGGACACACTGCTTTCAGAACTTCCGACATCTTCGACACTTCACGATTCCGCTGTGAAGTTATACGATCGACTCTGTCTTCCAACGCCACGCCTCGTCAGTCGCCGCCTGAGCCTGTCGTGCATCGTATTTCCACTGAAAAGGGTTTGTGGGCCGTTCTCCGCCGGAGACGACTCTCCTGTGCCCATTTACCATGCCACGGTGTTTGCGCTGGGGAAGGTCGAGATTAGGATGTCGGCCGAATTGGCTGGCCGGGCCAATCTGGTGCTCGTGCATCCATGGCTTCAATGTCTCTCCGACCCTGTTCTTCCGCACGAAGATATGATCTCCAACGATGCAGAGTCGTCTACGCTACACAGCACTTCGGATAGCGACTCCCTTCTCTCTCACAGGAATCCAGCGGAAACCTCGTCAGTGCAAGTTTCGCAAGCGTCGCAACTTTCCTCTCCGCTTGACAAAACAACCCGCGCATTGCGGTTGTTCGCTCGTCTCAGACAGCCTTTTAGGGCACTGCTGCTAGCGCCGCATCCGCCCAAGGAATACAAGCGGGTCGCGACGGACAACCCGATCGTCGTATGCATACGGAAGAAAGTCACCCCGGACTCCCTCTTGGACAAGATATGTACCTTAGATATCCTTTAATTCTTTGGACCCGGACCTGCTTCGACGTTGATCCGCAACCGCAATTCCCGTCTTCTCGTACTTTTACTAGCTGGTCCTGGGTGGGGGGGTTCTCCCCCCAACCCACTGTTCCTTTACTTTCGTACTCCTTCAACTCCTTTCCCTCGCTTGTTCATGTCAGGTATTGAGGGGAGTTTCTACTACATTGCGCAACACCGCCGTAGTTATGATTATCGTGGATCGACGCGACCTATCTGGTTTTCACAGTACTGTATGCATCAGTGTATATCGTCCTGTGTGCTGACAAGGTCATACCTGTAAATGTGCCGTACAGCAACCCAGTGAACGATTCCAGAGTTCCTGGTGAAACAGTGACAGTAGATGAGATAAGTATATCTGGGAACATCGACATACAAATTGCTGCGTGGACGAGCGAGCTTAGCCTCGTAGTAAGTGTTGCAGAATACAAACAGAGACTACCACGGACTACCACTGGCCGCTACACGAAACTTGAATTCAAGGAGCGACGTCTTTGGAGAACGCTCGGATGAAAGTGGTCGTGAGGGAAAGTGTGGATTGCTTAAGTATGTATTAAGCAATGTGCTACTGTGCGAGGTGGAATGGAAACTGGACGAGAAGGGGAAGGTAAACGGAAGTGGTTGGGCGGAAGCGCATGGCGCTTTCCGGCCCCTGACGAAAGCAGAGCCCTGCCGGACGGGGCGTGAGCTGCGAGGGCGGGTGGGAAAACGCCTCACAGTGACACCTTCCAGCGGAGATCGCGCTATTGCGCCAGGGGCTTGACTACGAGGCTTCGAAACGGAAGGTTGAGAACTGGGTGTGGAGGGCAGGTGCGACGACGAGAGGTGAGGAGAGAGCGTCGCAGGACGGGCAGGATGGGGGAGGCGCGCGAGAAAGAAAAGGTGTGAGCCGCTTACCTACGCTTGTCCGAAGACCAAGCTTTGTGGCTCCACGTGCCTTACTGCGCCACAGAGCCAGTCGTCAGTCACTCTTGCCACCTTGCGAGCTCAATATTCAATTACAAATTGCATCGACGAATGTTCTCTTGATCGTCTTGGCTGAGTGACGGAGGCACGTCAACCTGATGTCATGAAGCCATGGCCCACCGCTGGGGAAATAGCAAGCCCATGGGTTTCACAGGTATGCGACGAGACAACTCACGCTGATGAGGCTCAGAGAAAACCGGACATGATTCCACAAGGTATGTCGCCCCGTGGACTTATCGGTAGCATTTGTCTGATGCATACCCGGCACTTGTGTGTTGATACGGCGCACTCAGGTTACACGGGAATAAACGAGCACTCATTTCGCCGACCTGGCCAGGCGACTAGGCTCGGTACTGCAAAGATTGATGCATCCCGGTCGACGAATGTCCCCAAGCCGGTGTATGATATCCCTGAATCCGTTATCACCACTCCTGACCAAGCACACTGATATATTAGAAACCGCTTGAAGTCGTTGACAACAGCAGGCGTAAATTCAATCGCATTTTCTGAGCTTATAAAACCATGTTGACGCCTGGCCTACGCTTGACTTTGGAGTAAAAGACCACCACTGGCATTGATTCCTCGAGACACACGACTTCCACGGTGGGTTATATGCATTCGGATCATAACATTTGAGCCAGTATCTTCGGGAAGCCTCTTGGTGCGATGTTGACGATGTGATATTCGAACAGCACGTATCTACAGTAGATCCCGGGGTTGCTTGGATGAACGGCTTTTACCAACAATAATTTGGGGTATACACGTGTATCATGCCTGGCATCACTGATCACGATCAAGTTCAAGGCAGATGCCGTGCTGGAACACGTACCCAGGTGTCACCCTCGAGCTCTCAGCAGACCAACTCAACTCGCCCTCAGTCTCTGCTCAAGTTCACAACCTATCATGCCTGTCCTCTGTGAGTTCGACACCCAGAGCGTCCGCGATTGGAACTATCCGACAGCTGTTACACGGGGTACAATAAAGTTTCCTCGTCCGTTCGTTGCCCCTCCCCGCCTCCCCCATGGTTTCCGTCAGCTAGATATCTGCTGCAACGCCAACATCTGTGTCAAATCGACCCTGCAGGACATCACAGAGTCCCGCGCTGACTGCCACATTACAACCTGGCACGACGCCACTCTCCAGAGCAGCATCGATCATGTGTTCGCCCTTGCACCCGGCGATCTGGCATTCCTTACAGGTGAACACATACACCTCCCCCACAATCCCGACTCCGTGCGAGTCAACTTTGAGCACGCGTTCGTCACCCCTCCCAAGGTCGTCGTATTCCTTAACTTGATCGATCTCGACAAAAACCACAACTGGCGCATCACAACTACCGCCACTAACATCGATGCGAGGGGGTTCACGCTCAATATCAGGACGTGGGGAGACACTATCCTCCATGCTGCTCAGGCTTGCTGGATCGCTTATCCAGAAGATTGCGAGCATATCTTTAGCACGTCTATCAGCACGGGGAACGTTCGGCCCTGGGACCAGCCGCAGCACGAACAGAGCAGGAGAATAACCTTTGGGGATGTGGAGTTCTGGAAGGATCCTGCTGTCTTCATCGCCTTGAACTCCATCGACATCGGCCACAATGCTGGCCTTCGCGTTAAGGCCTACGTCGATGACATCTCCACGACTGGTCTGGTGTGGCACATTGATTCCTGGGGTGACACCATCCTTTACTCTGCCGGCGCCAGTATCATTGCATTCAATTGAGGATTGACTCTATTCACAGTACGAGTTACTCGGCCTTACGCCTCGCTAATGGAGTATTCTGACAATTCACTCTGGCTTAGCATGTCGGTGCCAATCTCTAATCCCTACGTGGACTGCAAATGTCGTCTGTTCTCGTACCACATGACTCGTTTGATTCATTGCCTCTCCCCGCTTGAAAATGACGTCTTACCCACTATCTGTACACTATATACATTGCAACATACTCCAACAATTTGTCAGGGGTTTTGGACATGCATTTCCCGGGGTGTCCAACATCTTGACAAGAGACACAAGGGACGATGAACCGTGATTTCATGTTCTTCAAAAGACCGGCCAAATATCTTTTTCAAAAAGAGGTCGAGCATGGAAAACATGTTGCGTCGGTCAAGATCATGTACTTACCAGCAGGATCGTCGCGAGATGAAAACCTTGGCGGGAAAAGGAAAGCGAGTGTGCGCGCTCAAACGACTCCATTGTGTGTTCCGCGTCTCCTTGCATCAGGTACATATTTGCAAGGACCTAAGAATGATCTTAGTGGTGCCGTCGGCGCGTCAGCAGTGGGTGAGGGACACGTGCCTGGAGGCAGTTGTACCTTTCACTGTCGTCTGCGACGGCGATGAGGCCGTTCACGCGCGCTATTGCGCATTCACGCTTTCCGGATAAAAACAAGAGGATCGCTTTGCGCGGAACAACTTCAACTATGGAAGCAAGTGCAATCGAATGACATACATACCTTTATTAATAAGAGAAATCTAGTTTCGTCTGCACTGCAGATGCAGAATGCAGCATCGAAAGCTTCGAATGCGAGTTCATGTTGGCCTTGGCCAGCAAGCACGACGACTTTTGCGACGTGAACGATGGTCGTTGGCTGAATGGCGAGGGACTTGGGTACACTCGAATAAACATGAGTAACCAGGGGAATTGACGGAAAGTTACCTGGGACCGGTAGCGTCCGCGATCGCCGTGTTCCATTGTTTTGTATGTGCCTGTACAAGAGCGCAAATTGCAAATGCATGGCAGTTTTGATAACTGGGACCTAATCAACACCATCGATCGTGTCCACTAACACTCTAGCCTTTTTTCCCATGTTCTCGCCTTGAATTTGGCATCGCCGAATCCGCCCGGCGCTCTGGTTGTTGAAGTAACGCTCGGCGCTCACGATTTCCCTTCCGTCAGACATGAAGGCGACCTAGACAGGGTGTGTATCTTTGCAATCAATGTCGATCGTTTTCGTGGCATGATCTTCGTGAACAGTCAACACTACACTTTACCCCTACCCGACACAGGTACGCACCGATCGCAGTCATCGTAAGCGCAAGATGAGTGTTAGACTCGTTGGGGATTCCCGTGGTTCAAATGGCTAGGGAGAAGCCTGCATATGAGCGCTCGCCTTATATATGCATCCGTGACGGATATAGATCGATTTGGAACTGCTGTGTGCCTTGAACCTTCCGTGTTTTACTCGCTCGTTGTTGGAGAGATCGCAGGTTCATTTCATTAAACTAGGATCGTTCTGTAGGTTGTGGAATTAGATTGACGATCATGCAGCCAGAGCTTATCGCACATTTTGGTCACTTTCTGCCCGACGGTCTTGGATTATCCCGATTCCGTTGAAATGCAGTGGACTACCAGACACGTCAGTCCAGAGCGAGTGGTAGAAGACTTGATTGGTGTCACTACTGTTTGTACACTTTTTGACAGCATACTTGGGAACCTGTCAAGGGTACTGGATTTGCCAGTGCATCGCCAAGTGTGTCCACCATTTTGAGATGCGATGTTGTCGGGCATGATGGTGGCGGTTGCGTGATGAGTGTGCAAAGTCCGACGACTTGAAAAGGACTCCGCCCATCAACCAAAGATAAACGATCGTGTTCACCAGGACTCCACGGAGTTGGAAAACAGAAGAGAAAAGAAAAATCGAGGGCGGACCATGAATTAAGTTAGGTCCTTTGTTCGTCTCCGAGTCGCTACAAGCCCACACACGATTTCGTGCCGGCTCAACTTTTGTGCGTCATCGCGCCCTTTTGTTTCGCTATGTGGTCGTTCGGATGGTCTGGGGTCTGGTGGATGTGACTGGGCCTTGGGGTACTCCATGGAGGTACATCTGTGACCTCCGTGGAGATGCGCTCATCTAGTTCGTCTTCAGCTCTTGTCGTCGGTTGCATATGCACCCCTGTGTGTCCTTCCTCGAGCCCCCTCGATCGGTACATTTCGTTGCATCCCTGCACCTCCTGATGAACTTGCCCTTCATCCTGCACTTGTCTCGCCATCTGGCTCAATCTGCATGACTTCCGGTTCAAGGTTTGACGCTGATCGGACTCGCCCTTGCTTCATGGTTAGTTACATAGAGTCACTTCCATAGATGCAATGTCACGGTCGGATCGCAAGCTACCTCTTATGATGTGAAAATTTGATTTAACTGACACAAACGAGTGTCGAGAAAGGCTTTTGATTGTGTCAGTATTCCCGAGTTACATTTTGAAATGTATTCTGAGGCACTTGCATAAAATCTTGAAGTCCCGGCGGTGTATGATCAAGCTCAAGGCAGATGTCGTGCGTGGCACAGCGTCAGGAAAAGTACGAAGCTATGGTAATCTCCTTCTAAGGTATCTAATTCGTATAATCCCTATAATTAATTACAATGCTCTTATAAGGGTAGGTTTGGTGGGCCATTTGTATCATGCGTGCGCTAATGTGCCAGGT
>JBBPQV010000397.1:0-22501 GCA_038092675.1 Boletus rufocinnamomeus
AGTGGAGATTGCAGGAGATGGATGATTTGGTCATGCCATTGAGGTCGATTGATCAGGTGGCCCTTCGATGTTCACTTCATCACCTTCCAGTTGATCAACGAGCTCGCCAGTTGATGTACTCTCTGGTGCAGTAACATGAGCAGTGACCATGGCCAGTGCTGCCTGCTGGTCATCCAAATCCAGTGAGTTCCATCGTCTTGGATCCTCCACTACTTTGTTGGCTTCTACAGATTGAAAAGGTGGTAATGACAGATGGTGTGCTCTGGAATTGAGAGGATTGGTGTCGACTTCCACTGTACCAGCAGCACTTTTGGGATTAGATTCTTCTAAGGATTGTATTTGATTGCAATGCAAGGAAAAGGAAAATCAACTTACCGGTCACCATTGATAGAAAGGGGCGAGTAACATCCTGGTCTACATTGAACATAACCAATCAAACCATGGTCTGATTTCCTGGGGAGGACTGCTCACCTTTGGGGGCTGTTGGGTGAGGAATGGCTGCTTTATGAATTTTCTTCACACCTCTGGGAGGTCCAATTCACAATGAGGGTTCATGTTTGTCTTAATAGAATGTTGGCAATGAAAGCTCATTCAGAATTCAAAGATTGCTCACCTGTGGGTGCTATCAGGTGGGGAATGGCTGCTATAGGAATTTTCTTCGCACCTCTGGGGGATCCAACTCGAAGTTCATCTTCATCTTAATAGGATGTTAGCAATGAACGCTTGTTCGGAATTCAAAGATTGCTCACCTTCAGGTGCTGTCAGCTGGGGAATGGCTGGTTTAGAGATTTTCTTCACACCTCTGGGGGATCCAACTCAAAGGGAGGATTCGTCTTCGTCTTAATAAGATGTTAGCAATGAAAGCTCATGCAGAATTCAGAGACTACTCACTTTCGGGAGCTATGGGCTGTGCAACAATGGTGCCAAAAGGTTTCTTCTGACCTCTGGGTCCAATCTGAACTGATACTTCTTGTTTGTTGGGGAGTGCTTTATCTACCATATGCAATGAGCTCAAGGTCGGATCTATCAAAATATTAACGCATGAGTTGGCTGCTTTCTCTGTGAAGATCTTCTTGTCGCCATACTACATGACATTCAGTTAAAAACAGGCCTCCAACTTTGTGTGAGTAGATATCTCCAAGTTAATGATGTGACCCACCAGTTTAGTAGTTTTCCAATTAGATCCACGCACTGTGAGAATAGGTTGCCAGTTGTCTCCGTGAGACGGAAAGCCTCCCAACACATGTTGGAAGCTGGATTGTGGAGTATGCTCAACAGCACATTGAGGACGCCCCAACCAACAGGCAGCACACACTGCCTGTAACACGTACACCACATGGTGGACGCAGAAGAAAACAAAACCAGAATGTGAAGTAGATAGAAAGTGGGTGGACGACAAAAAGAAGACAAACAACAAGGAGGTGAGAAAAAAGAAGCCTTGGAAAAAAGTAAAGGTGAAGGTCAAACTGCTATTTGTGCTTGTTTGCTCTCTGCCAGCAGTTCCGAAATAGGAAGGACCAACTCAAGGAGACAATCAACACACTATTTGTGCTTGTTTGCTCTCTGCCAGTGGTTCCAAAATAGGAAGGACTAACTCGGCTAACTCATTCCAACATAATCCGGACAGTTTGGTTGCACGTGACACCACTCGAGATTAATGAAAAGCAGAAGTGTCTATGGGGTATGGTAGGTATAATAGTACATTTTACAAGCTTGTAAGAACCCTTCAATGGTGTGCGGCACTGTTAAATCTCAGTCAAATGATGACAGTGGCGATTCAATGGATGGGATTTGCAAATTGGACTGGTACTAATCCATCATTGTGTGTGTGTCCCCTCAGTGTCCCCTTCGGTTCTGATCATACTCATGCCAGTGACTCAGTGCGCTAGCATGACTCAAACTTGACAGTCCTGTGTGGTACTGTCAAACTTTGCTTAGAAGCTGATGTTTGATGGGTGGAGGTTTGGCGAATGGGGTTTGCAAATTGGAACTAGGTCAGCAACAGAGTTGTGATGCAGCACTGCCGCTGTGCAGCTGTGTCAAACCTTGCTCACACCCTGCACAGCATGTAAATTTGTTGGAATAAGTACAAACAAAGAAATACATGAAAACTGCAGAGTTTCAAGATTGGTGCACAAGGGTTACAGCAGAGTTTGAAGTCAGCACTTGGACATTTTTCGTCTTTCCATCTTCTCCTCCACACTCCTACCTCACAGCCAAGTAACCAACATGTGTCATTTGAAGTGTGCCCACCAACAAAGCATTTCATTGAGGGATTGTTGGTGATGATGTCATCAGCATCAGTATCTCCATCCCTTCCTCACCTCCTGCATCATCGCCCAAGCTCTTTCAGTTAGTGCGAGCTTTCTAGTCAGACATTCGCTACTCAACATATACTACAGATGGATCCGCTACTGGATGGTACTCTGGTCGACTTCGACATTCCGAAGGAGCTCCCCTCGAAGATATTTGGTGACTGTTTCCTGTACAGCAGCCTTCAATAGGTAGGTGCTTGCATTTCTGGCTATGTTGGTGATGTTGGAAGCGTGGTGCAGGCCAATATAGTGCTTTTGATGCACTATGTCTCACCATTTGCAATGACTACATCCTCTCCTCGCCAAATGTGGATTACATCCCCTCCTATATCTTCGGGTGGGTGGTCTTGTGCGCTCATCAAGATGGTCACTGGGGCTATGTACATCAACCCATTTCAGATGCCACAGCAGTTCTCCAAGGAGTTTCCATGGTCGTGTGTCATTCCACACACAAGTATGTCATTTGAGCTGACATGATGCTTGGGATACTGACAATTACGCAGATACCATCAAGGACAAGGAACTCGAACATGATCAATGGGTCTTCTGGTATAATGTCTCAGCCAAGGATCTTGCTTGCAACCATGCCAACAACCCCTACATGGGGTGCCTCAAACTTTACATCATAGAAACTATGGAGCATTGCAAGTCATTTCTCAGAGGCCAAGTTGATGCCTATGCCAAGCACTGAGGTCGTCCAAGTGATGTTCTCAACACACTTGTTCAGGCTATCCAGCGGAATCTCCTCACTTTACAACAGGTCCCCATGGTTTGTGGCAATCTTGCTGTGATTTTTGCAGATTTCCAGTGCTGTTGTCTCGACCTCTATGGGTGAAAGGTTAGGTTGAAGTCTTGTAGGAACATCAACCATTGGGCTTGGCAACAAGACAACTTCCTGGGTTGTTTGAAGTATGTCAGGTTTTTGTGATCCATGAGGATGGTAATGGAGTGGGAGCTGTGATTATAGATGTCATAGTTCCTCTCAGCTGGGGAGAGGGTCTGGGATAGGTAGGTGCAGGGATGGAGGTTGCCATTGGTGTCTTTTTGCATCAGGACTGCTCCTGTCATGGTGAGGGACATGTCAGTTATGATGAAGAAGGGGGAGACAATGTCAGGGAGATGAAGGACTGGTCACTTGGTGAAAGCTTCCTTGATGGCAAGAAAGGTGGTCTGTTGGAGTTCCTCCCACTTTCAGGGAGCATTCTTCTTCATCAGTTTGATGAGGGGTTGAGCTAGGGTGGAGAAGTCTGGGATGAACTTCCTGTAGAAGTTACAAAACCCTATAAATGACCAGACTGCTTTAACCGAAGATGGTGGTTTCCAGTCATCAATTGCACTCAGCTTGACTGGGTCCATCTTTACCTGCCCTTCCTGCATGATCATTCCTAAGTATTCCACCTCATTGACATCAAAGGAACACTTCTCAAGTTTGAGAAAGAGTTTATATTCCTGTAGTCATTGGAGAACTTGCTTCATCTGCTCTTCGTGAACAGTGGGAGTGGAGGAGTGGATAAGGATGTCATCCATGTAGATGATGAGCCATCCTTCCACCATCATGTTGCCAAAGAGGTGATCCATGAGAGCTTGGAAGGTGGTGGGGAAGTTGCAAAGTCTGAAGAACATTACCGTTGGTTTGAAGAGGCCAAAGGGGGTGATGAAGGCAGCCTTCCAGCAATCCTCTGATTTGATCAGCACATTGTTATACCCCCATCAGATATCCATCTTGGTGAAGAGGCAAGAGCCCTTCAGTTTATCCATGAAGTCTGATATGAGAGGGAGGGGGTAAGCATTTTTGACGGTGTGTTCATTGAGGTATTGGTAGTCCCGGCAGGGGCATACTGATCCATCCTTCTTTGGGACAAAAAAGAAGGGGGAAGCCTGTGGCGACTTTGATGGGACTATCTTCTCTGATTTTACTTGCTCATCAACAAAGGCTCGATAGGCATCAAGTTCCTTTGGATTGAGGGGGTAAGCTTTAGTGACTTTTGGCGAAAAGCTACCCTTGAGATCAATGGCATGATCGAAGGGTTAAGAGGGGGGTAGTTCATTGATGGCCTTCTTTTCAAATATGTCTTTAAAGGTGGAGTATGCAGATGGGAGTTTCTTCTCTACTTTCTCAGTTTTCGGAGCAATCTTGGTTGCAATGGTAGTTTTTAAAATGGACAGAGCATGATTGAGTTATTTTTTCCACCACTGGGCGATGCAAAGATCTGGATCCATGTCTAGGTATTGGACAAGGTATCATTAAGTGATGGCATCTGGGGAGTCAATCCAGGATGGTAACCTGTCCAGTTGCCCAATCAATGATGGGGTTGAGGTCCTTAAGCCATGGGAGACCAAGAATGACATTCTTGGATCCACAATTGATCACCATTAGTTTTCACTCTTCTTCTACTTCCCCTACTTGGATAGTAAGGAGCACCTGGAGTCGGATAATCCCTTCCTTGTTGGTAGATCCATCCACATTTTGAGCCTTCAGTGGTTTGGGGAGTCAAGTGGTGGGGATGTGATGTCTCGAGACGAAGTCTCAATTGATGAAACATCCTGTTACTCTGCTGTCAATTAGGGTGGTGATGTCAATGATTTCTGCTCCTGCATGCATATAAAGACAGAGGGGAATTTGGATTGATTGCATATGTGAATCTGATACAAATACAGGAGTTATAACAATTGGAGGAGAAGACATCAAGACATCCCTCTGTTTCAAAAATCCTTGGCCACTTCTACTTTAGCAGTTGCCACCATTTCTCCTGCTTCCTCTGATTGTTCTTCATAGCAAGTTTTGAGTACCTGCAGGATGTCCTCCTTGGGGACATTCCTTCCTCCAAGACTGGCAACATAAGTCATAACAGGGTCTGGGGTAGTAGTGGTGGAGGTGGCTCTAACCCTCTTGGGGTTCCTGGGAGGACATGGTGGTCCATTGTTGCTATGAGGGGGGTTGTTGTGGCAAGGGGGGTGGGGATGGTTGGTGGTGCAACATCCTTTCTGATGGCAGATGAAGCAGAGGTTGTCCTTCATGTGGCAGGCACACTCAATCAGAGTGAGGCAGATGGCATCCAGATCCATAGCATTTGGGTTATGACAAGGGGTGGTGCAAGCCTGATGGGGTGGGGTCCAAGTGGTTGTGGGAATGAAAGCCCTTCTGCATCAGAGTCCATCCCTTCTCCTTGCCTATCCAGCAAACTGGGAGGCCTTCTGAGTCCATTTGTCAACAGTATTGTGGACAACAGACATCACCAGGATGGAGTTGGAGAGGTTGTTGTCTAGGCTGTTGATGTACCACTCGATCAGCACCTTTTGATCCATAATCTCAGCTTTTCCAGCGAAGTTGGAACTGGAGATTGTAGTCATCCAGTCCATTGAGATCCCTGAGATTCTGTCTCAACCTTCCCAAGTTGATTTGGGCCTTAGCTCCGACATCATATGGGATAAAGGCTTTAACAAAGCCTTGCATTACAGCAGAGAATGTTAAACAGCTGGAATCTCACAGCTGGAGTCCACTGTCAGAAACTAGATTGGAAGTAAAGTAAAATGCGACATACCTGGAGTCTACTGTCAGAAACTGGAGGAAAGTGAAGACAGTGGACTCTGACTACTGTAGGAGCAAACAACAAACAAATAAAAACAACAACAACAATGTGCCACAATATGCCACAATATTCTAAGTATGAAAATCAAGTGTACAATCAATAATTCCAACAAAGAAGGACTTAGCATCATCTCCTACTGTCTCATATCCTATTTTCCAGTACCAACCCTTGGAAAAGTCCTTCCCTCAGCCTTTGCTCATCTTGGCAAGGAGAGTAAGGGTCTTGGCTTGATCATTGTAAAAATGAGAGTTCATCTGGAAATAGGCCTTCATGGCCAGCAGCCATCATGGCACATCATCTGGGTGACCAGAGAAGTCATCTGGCAGACCTGCCTTAATCTCTGACTTGTATTCATCGACGTCCATAGGGATGGGAGATTCTAATGGAGATTCCACTCATTCTTTGGTTGTTGCACTTTGTGGTGATAGAGGTGCAACTGGAGGAATAGTTGATTGCAAACTATGAAGGTTTATTCTCAAAGAGAGCAAAGATTGAATGGGAGTGGTTGGGGAAGGGGGTGGGCAGGGGGTGGCAGAGTTTCTGGTCCAGAAGTTGGGGTCATTGTAATGGTAGTTGGTGGGTTTGGTAGTCAGAGGAGGTACTGTGATTTCAATGTCTGGCTCCTGCTCAGGGGAGGGGGCTTGGATTCCTCTTTTCCATGAAATGGTGGTGGGAAGGACCTTGTGCTGAATAGCAGAGGTACTGTAAACTGGACAATCTAGTTCTTTTGTTATGCTAATGCATAGAACCTAGTCAAAGCACACACTCAAGTGTAGTGCAAAGACACTTAGAAATCCTGAGGTCTCACTATGACTAATCCTAGGACTAATCACTCACGGTATGACCAGGCTCTAGCAAATAGATTGCATAGAACTAGATGTGGAACTATGGTACAAAGGTGAAGTATTTATACTACTCAGAACTATGCACAGACCATCTAAGTTGGGTGCACAGACCATCTGGATAGAGGGGAAAATGGGGCAGTATGAGAGAACTGCCTAGAAAGGGCTATTTATCCATATCAAGTAAATCATCAGTGAAAGTAGCATAACCCATAGTAATTGCCATAAGGGCATAAGCATCTCATGCCAGAGAAGGTGAATGGGCAAGAGTGAAGTTAGAATGATATAAAGGATAAACAAAATCCATAACAAGCATCATGTCACACATTTATTCAAGCTTATCCACTCAGACCTTAAATCCTTTCCAATCAAATCATACCACCAATATCGATATCTCATCACCTTCTTTGATGACTACACTTCTATGGCTTGGACTACACCCTTGTGCTAAAAGATGCTGCATTGGTTGCTACCCATCACTTCTTGAAGATGGTCTCAACTCAATTTGAGTCAAAGATTATTGGATGGATGTCTGATGCCGGGGGAGAATACAAATCCAAGCTTTTGATACTATACTCAAGGATCAGGAGATTTACATTTTTCAAAGTGCTCCCCACACACCACAACAAAATGGTTGCACTGAACGATTCATGTGCACTGTCATGGATAAATCAGAAGCTATGTGCCATGAGGCTTGCATTCCTGACAGTTGGTGGGAATTCTCTATTGCCCATGCTACCCATATATATAATAGAACACCACTGTGCTGTCACAACTGGCACACTCCCTATGAACTACTCAATGGAAAACAACCAGATATTGGTCATTTGCATGTTTTTAATTGTGCTGCATACATGCACCTATCCAAAGATGTACATATGCACCAACAAAATGGCTCCTAAACCTGAATTAATGGTGTATCTTGGTGTTGCCCCTGGCAATGAGGTTAACTTCCTCTTTATGAGATCCCCTGACAATGTCCTATTCACATCCTCATATGCTCTCTTTGATAAAGCATATTTCCCTTGCTATACTACTCAGTGAAAACAGCCCACTGCACCACAAGCAAAACCTGTCGACAGAAACCATGAACCTATTAGACTGCCACCTTCTATTGACATTGACCATCAACAACCCAATCAACCTGCTGCTTGCCCTCCATTACCTCCTCCTGTCCCTTTTCGCATGCCTTCTCCTCACCTGGCAACTCCTATTCCTATCACTCCAAAAAAGCTGAGACCACCACCTGTGATCCCTCCTGCTCCTAAACATCCACAACATGAATGCCATGTACCTAACAGGCCTGGCAATTTGTATGGTGATGATTGACACACAGTTGAGCAAGTAAAGGAGATCAAGTGCAAATTGCACTGGCAAGACATCATTGGAGAACCTGGTCCATCTAACAATCAGAAGTACAAATGCCTGGGAATTTTCCCAGCACTTCCACTGCACCATTTGCTCCAGATCCTACACCTTCCACTACATCTGACAGCAAAGCAGACATTGAATGGCTATGCCATGAAGGGGGAGCTGAATTGACCACATTTTTTATGTCAAAGGCAATAAATCCCAAGGCAGATTTCACAGAATCTAAGCCTCCATGTGAATGGACCTTATGGGACATTAAAACACTACCTCCTGCAGTACAAGAGGAATGGGAAGCTACATGTTGATGCAAGCTAGATATACTCCATGAGCACAAAGTCTTTGAACTAGTTGATCTGCCCAAAGGACAAAAGGTTATTGATAACCAATGGGTTTTCAATGTTAAACCTGATGGTCATAAACATGCACACCTTGTTGCAAAAGGCTTCTCTCAGGTCAAAGGTGTAGACTTTGATCAAATCTTCTCTCCTGTTGTCCACTTTGAGACTGTGTGGCTTATGCTTGCACTCGCATCACTGGAGAACTGGCATATCAAATCACTCAATGTTCAAAGTGCTTACCTTTGTGAAAAGCTTAAAGAAGATATTTTCATGAGACAACCTGATGGCTTTAGAATCCCAGGACAAGAGCATAAAGTGCTCCACTTACTGCATGCCCTGTATGGCCTTAAACAAGCTGGATTAGCCTGGTGGAAGACTTTAAATGAATCCATGAAAGAGCTCAACTTTGAACAATTGAAATCAAATGCTTGTATTTTCTGCTATAGGAAGAAAGGCACAAACATTGTTGTCACTGTTGTCTATGTAGATGATGCCCTCTTCTGTGACCCTGACAAAGCCATTGTTGATGAGATTATGGGATTATTTATGAAGAGATGGGAATGCAGAGATCTAGGTCCTGTAAAAGAATTCTTGCACATGTGTATTCAAAGAAAAGGCAGCAAGATTTTAATTGATTAGTGCACTTATCTTGAGAAGATACTTGAATGCTTTGGTATGCAGAATGCCAAGATCACTCCCACTTCTCACACTCAGGGTTACTACCATCTCTCTCATACTGGCCCAGTAGACCCAGAACTGCAATCACACTTCCAACAAGTGATTGGATCACTTACATATGTATATTACACTTGACACTCGTCCAGATGTCACCTATGCTGTGATTGTGCTATCTAAGCACAGTGCTAAAACCATGGAGGAACACCTCCAGAAAGCTCTCTACATTTGTAGATACCTACTTGGAATAAGATTCTATTCACTCATTTTCAATGGAGCTTCACAAGATGGCCTGATTGCCTATACAGATTCTGACTGGGCATCTGATCCTAACACTCACCACTCTCAGACTGGCTGGTTCATTAAACTAGCAAATTGCATCTTCACCTGGAAAACCAGTGCACAGAGTCAAGTCACTTACTCCTCTACTGAGGCTGAATATGTTGCAATGTCTGATTGTAGCAAACAAGTTGTTTAGTTGCATCAGTTACTCAAAGAACTTGGGTATGATTTAACTCCAACCCCTATCTGTGGAGATAATCAAGGTGCCATCTTTATGGCATCCAATCCTATTACTGAGAAACATAACAAACATGTTGAAACTAAATGGCATGGTATTTGTGATTTCATTAGTGAGAACTGATAGAGCTCTTCTACATTGAAAGAGCCATCAATCCAGCTAATATGTTCACAAAGAACCTTGGCCATCTAAAGTTTGAACAGTTTAGATCACAATTGGGACTAGTAGACTATAACAGACCCCAGAGTGCTTAATTCCACCATTCACATGCTTACATGCCTTACACTGGCTGCTTAGCATGGGAGAGTGTTGAATGGATAGTCATACAACATGTGTACTATGCCGATGGCTTACATAGATGTTATGTATACTCCATGGACACTATACTTATTAGCATATCTTAGTGTAGATTGCCAGATAATGATAATCCTGTATGCATATATAAGTTCAGACTCAGTTATCTGAGTTCTAATATATCTTGTTCTACTACCATGACCATCTCACTTGAGCATACCAATTGGTAAGTGTCATTAGGCAATACTCTTACATGTAACCTGCTTCAACAGTTTTTGGCACATTGACAAAAGGCAGTGCATGCTCCCCACATCATATCTACACAGCATGTGGAAAGTTTCATTGGTGTGTTGGAATCATTGATTGTACACTTGATTTTTGTACTTAGAATATTGTGGCACATTGTTGTTGTTGTTTTTATTTGTTTGTTGTTTGCTCCTACAGTAGTCGGAGTCCACTGTCTTCACTATCTTCCAGTTTCTGACAGTGGACTCCAGGTATGTCGCATTTTCCTTCACTTTCCTCCAGTTTCTGACAGTGGACTCCAGCTGTGAGATTCCAGCTGTTTAACATGCTGTGCTTGTGCATGTGTGGAATTGATGTCCCACCAGTGCTCTCGATAATGTGACACCCTACAAACTCTGGCATGGACACAAACCTGATATCTTGCACCTCAGAGTCTGGGGATCAACTACATATGTGCATATTCAGAAGGACAAATGTCCTGCACTGTGTCCTCAATACGAGAAATGCGTCTTTATTGGCTACCCAGATGGCTACAAGGGTTGGAAATTCTACAATCCAACCACAAAGTGCACCATCATCTCAGAACACACTGATTTCAATGAGCACACTCTCCCAGTAGTGCCAACCACAACATCGCATGATCCACCTCCAAAGGACGCACCATATGTTGCCCCTGATCTTCCTGGTGACAATGACAATGAAAGCAATGATTCTGGGGTTCTACCTGCTGGGGGGGCTCCTGTAACCCATGTGGAACAGCAGGCAGCACCCCCATCAGCTCCAGCAGCACCTATCACGCCACCTGCAGCTCCTCCACCTCAAATCATCAAACCAGTCAGTCCCATTGGCATAGGTGCTAGACTCCCTCGCAGAAATCACCAGCGACCTCGAGAATGGTGAAAACTCAGTCCAGCTCAACTTGTTGACAACTCAGATGACTCAGATGAAGAGACAGACATGGCTGCCACTTTCAGCGCCTTGACGGCGCATCTGAGGTTGTTCAGAGAGGCTCTGCAATGAGAGGATGCAGATCAGTGGTGTGAAGCTGCACTGAAGGAGCTCGAAGCACACAAGGAGAATGGGACATGGACTTGTGCCTAGGCTTGGGCCCCAAAAACAGGCCAGTGATTGGGTTGAGATGGGTGTTCACCAAGAAGTACCATGCTGATGGCTCATTTGAGTGATACAAGGGTCTTTTGGTTGCTCAGGGCTTCTCGCAACATCCTGGATGTGAATACCTCGAGGTGTTTGCTCCCACAGTGTGCCTTCCCACCCTCTGTGTTGTTCTCGCTCTTGCAGCAATTCACGACCTCCATTTATGGTCTGTTGACATCTCACATGCATATCTCAATGGCAAGATTGACTGTGATGTCTACATGGAGCAGCCAGAGGGATTTGCACAGGGAGATGCGAGGGAAATGGTCTGTCTGCTGAAGAAGGCACTCTATGGCACCAAACAGGGCGGCAATCGCTGGAATCGCAAGCTGCGCACCACCCTGGAGTCTTTGGGCTACAAGCAGACCTATTCCAACACAGCTGTCTACATCTATACCAAAGGTGATGTTAAACAGCTGGAATCTCACAGCTGGAGTCCACTGTCAGAAACTGAATTGCAAGTAAAGTAAAATGTGACATACCTGGAGTCCACTGTCAGAAACTGGAGGAAAGTGAAGACAGTGGACTCCGACTACTGTAGGAGCGAACAACAAACAAATAAAAACAACAACAACAATGCACCACAATGTGGCACAATGTTCTAAGTATGAAAATGGAGTGCACAATCAATGATTCCAACAGAATGATTATATAGATGGATGCTGATCAATAAGTGCAAACAGATGCACATGATAAAGAATAGATATGGCTATGAAAAAGTTACACATGTTGCATTAAGTAACTATGGCATCTGACTTGTCCACTGTCTAAACAGCTATGATTCAGTGGTTTGCTACATTTTTAAGGGAATGATGCACTATCATTCAGCCCAAGTTTCATCAAGGCTGCCACTAGGAGAATTACTGACATCATCATCCACATATACCAAGTTATCAGACATGTCTGAATCCAATTCATCAGAGGTAGGCTGAGGGTTGGACAGATTTAACATGTGGCTCAGCTGTGTGTTGGTGACCATCAACACTGCTAACTTGTCAGCATAAACAGCATGGTGATAGGCCACATCATTTTCAACATCACTGCCATGGACCTCTGCCTTTTCCTTGAAGATCTCCAGCTCCTTGCTAGCAGCTAGCTGCTCTCTGTTATGCTTCTGAATCTTGAAGAGGACATCTTTCAACTTTTCCAGGGCATCAGTCTCATGAAGATTTGTAGAGACACAGGAGATTATCCAGTCCCTGAATGCAAGTTTGGCAATGTGACATTTATTGAAGAGCTTATTGGGCAACTGCAATAAGCCACTTTTGAAGATTTCTTGCCCCTGATTCAGAATCCACATCAGGGCACATTATGAGTCTAGGTGCAAAGAACTAACCTCAACCACATCCCCAAGCATCAGTGAGGTGTGAGATATTCTCCCTAAAGATCTCATGGTGAATTGCAGCTCAAGAGGCTGGGCTGAAGGATGGAACTTGTAAGGGGTGTACATTCTCTGCATCTTCAATGATTGGCTTCAATGGTGCACTTTTGAAAGACAGACTCCCCTTTTTTAGGGGACTGGAGCTGCAGAGGGAAGGGATTGAAGGGGGAAAATTCCATCTTCTTGGAATTGATCAGGCATTTATGAGAAGGGGATTGAAGAAGAGACTAATTGATTGAAAAGGGGGTCTGAGGGCTGGAATGTTGTATGGCTGCTGATTGCACACTGTGCGATCATTTAGAGTTGTGGCACATATTATTTGTGTTTATTGTTGTTATTGCTACAGCCTGTAAATCCTGCGAGTCCCATGCCACTTCTCCTTGGTTTCTGACATCGGACTCCAGGTATGTTTCCTGTCCATTGTAGGCATACAATACAGTTTCTGACATCGGACTCCAGCTGCATTGTTCAGCTGTTTAACATGGAATTGGTAGAAGACTTTAAAAAGGCAGAAAGACAGGGAGTATGTTTCACAGGGGCAAATATGAGATACAGTACAATGCAATTATATGTGAGCAGTGGGAAGAGTGTGAAGTGGCTCCTTTGGGTGGAGCTTGAATGCCTTAGGGTGTCTCTGCAGCTCAATTATACTGTCAACTGCAGACAGCAGCAATGTCAGAACTTCTGCCATGTGTTCTGTTCTACATAGTTTTATTGTCATTTGATATGCTGACCATCCTCAGGAGCCAACCAGTTCTATGTTCCTGCTGCAAAGTTTCTTTCCCTTTGCCTGCTTGCCTGGCTGATTATCTGAATGCAATGACATGTACTCTATTGCACACTGACAGAGTTCCTATATTTGTGCCTTCAGCTTTTTTCCAATGCCCTGGAGAGACACTCACAGGTTGATATCATCCAAAATCTGGTTATGTATTTGGAGAAGGAGAAACATTGATAGACAAATTGCAGAATGATGCATATGAAGAGCATCGCACACATGGCCCATATTATCCATTCCAAGATGAAGGAGAATGGAAACTAGCCAAGTTCCTGTCGATGCATCTCATTCAGACAGAAATCAGACAGTTTCTCAAGTTGAAATGGGTGCATCGTGATCAGTTCTCTGGAGACCACCTTGATGAATTCCCCCTTTAATCCAGTTCCTGACCTGACCAAGATCCTCATTCACATCTGCTGAGCAGTTATCCAGATGGCTGGATGCCTTACCCAGTGGCCCTGAATGATAGTGCACCATATTGACTATGAAGGACTGTCCAATGATGGCCCAACCAATTTCTCTCCTCTGGCATGATCCAAAAGCTGTCATAGAGTATTTATGGGGCAATCCAGTCTTTGCAAACCATATGACCTTCAATCCACACATTGTTAGATGAGGGACAGAGAGGGAGTACAGCAAGTTCTTCACAGCAGATCGAGTGCATCAAATCCAGGTACATGTGTTATGATGTGCAAAATTCTCATCTCGTTTGATACCATTATTGGCAGGACCAACTTCCAGAGGGGGCTACATTAGTGCCTATCATTATTGCATTCAACAAGACCTCCATAATGTGCCATACTGGGGGGGCTCAAGATGCATCCTGTTTTTGTTACCATCAGTAATATCCAATTGGATGTTAGGATGCAAGCAATGTCACACGCATGGAAATGCATAGCCTTCATGCCTGTGTCTGACTTCAATGTACATTCTGATTTCTAGACCATCTTCTCTGCTTGCCTCTTTCACTCAACTCATGCATGGACATTGTTTTTGTGTCACTTAAACAGACTATGCAACATGGTGAAGCCATGACAGATGCACTAGAACATATCCACAATTGCTTCACTCCCCTTGTTGTCTACATTGCCAATCTACCAGAACAGCAGCTCGTTGCATGTATTGTCAAAAATGCCTCTCCCATCACTACTGCAACTCTACCACAATTCAGTGATCCCTTTCCCCATCTCCCTTGAAGCAGCACAAGCACCTTATGGCAAATCCAACAATTATGTACCACCATGCATCCTTGGAACATTACCACCTTTCAAAAGAAGGTGAAGGCACTGAAACTGCTCAGAGTTCATCTGCCATTCTGGTGAGATTGGAGATTTGCAGATCTTGCTTGTTTTTTGAATAGCAAGATATTACACTCTGGCAACAAGTTCTTTTTTGACCATCTGCTCAAGTGGTGCAAGGAGATTGCTGGAAATCATGTTCTCAATACCTGTTACAAGACTTAACACAAGCATATCAGTGTCCATCACTTCAATTCTGGCATTTTGCATGTCAAGCAGATGAAAGGTTGTGAGCATCACAGCATTCAATGTACAATCATTTCCATGATCACAAGAGCCTCTCCTGCTGTTATGCCTCTCTTCATCTACAACATATGTTCCCTTGTCAAGTTCATCTACAAGGTTCAGAGTCCCATTCACACCAATGCATCTATCACATCCATGGTTGAAACACTGGCTGAGTTCCATGAAACCTAACAAGCCATCATCCATGCTAACTCAAAAGCATGGTGAGGGACCAGCAGGATGAAGATGGATTTCAACATTCCCAAGCTGGAGTTAACGCAAAGTTTTGTGTGCAACATCAAGGACAATGGTACTCTGTTACAGTACACTGCTGATGTCTTACTGTAGAATGTCTCCTTATCACTCACTACAAGCATCCATTTGGAAAAACCAATCAGCACACAGGCAATTTTGTGGATCAGATTGTAACTTTACTCAACTGGGATGAAAATATATGACATTTTGATCTCTACCTGATTCTCCACCAATTGACACAGCCGCTTGAAATATTATTGTCATCAAAGATGAGCAGGTCTTGGCCACCAATCTGTTAGCTTCTTTTGTGTCCTCCATCCTTCCTAATACTGAATTTTCTTTCTCTGGACTGCATCCTTTCTGCAACTTCTTTGCAGACCCCAAGGGCCTTCTATCCTCATCTGGCACCATTGCATTCCATGTTACTGTTCAGCCAGACTGTATAGGGATCATGGTCATGCAGATGCAGGCCCTTCATCCTTTCCCCCATGTGGCATATTATATTGATCAATACATCTGCTGCACCTCACACAACAACCCAACACCTTTGTAGTCCCCTTCTTTGGGGATGGTTAATGTTTGGCATAAATGCCACACTCAGTAACACTCATCTTTCTGAACACATGATCTAATGCATAGTCAGGTGATCCAAGCTTATCCACAATCTAAGGAGCATCCATTCAGAGTGTATGATGCAGTGCTTTTTAGTTGTCTGGATGCTGACAATGTGATGGGTCAGTGCTTGTTATTGCATTGTTCATATGTTCTGATTTATATTTAGGTGTTGGTCAGATCAAGACCATATTTTCACCAAAGGTTCTTGCTCACATCAGGCTCCTCTCATATCTGGAGTTTTCCCTTACTTTCATTGGGTGGTTCGCTGTGTGTGCTGATCCCATGGGTGACCAAGAGGAAGTTGGCCTCTACAGAGTCCAATGCCCACCTGCAGATAGCCTTGCAGCTGCATCAGTGAATCACAAATCTATTATACAGTGCTGTACAGAGATTTACAGGAAGTGCTAATTTGTATTTTTTGGGTTCCAAACTATCCACAGAGCACCACGGTATATTACAGTGACTAAATAAATGAAATTTAGATTTGGTCCTGTGAGGAGTCTATACAGCTCTGTACAGGCTGCATAGGTGGAGACCTTACTGTAGCTAAGTCAGAGATTTGCTGATGTGGTCCATCAAGCTTTTATACAGTGGTACCATTGACAGATATAGTGCATGCAGTGGAGCTTGTCTCTGTGTCCAATACAATGATTGCTGGGATTGATCAATCAAGGGACTCATGTCTGGAGGCCTATGAACAGTACTGTGTGAATTTGTTTGCTAACAAGGAACTAGCTTTTTTTCACCCACAGTTGTGCCTTTGGCACAATCACGCAAATTTTATTGTTAGAGTTTATTGTTAGAGATTACTTGCCATTGTTTTTTTTTGCTGTAAGGTTTTTGCAAGTTTTGTAAAGTCTTAATGTGTAGAGATTCAATTGAGATCACTTTTAAATAATAATGTGGTTACAAAGCTATAGTACAAATCATATTTCCAAGTCTCTAAATACTTCATTCCAAACTACATTTGTAACTTTGGTATTTTCTTCATTGTCTGGATCATAAGGAAAGAGAACTTGGATGTTTCTAGGATGGGTACAATATGAAAGTGCCACATAGAGTTGTCCATGAGAGAAAACAGATGAACTCAAGTGCAAACCAACATGCTTCAGTATTTGACCTTGAGACTTGTTGATGGTCATTGCATAGGCCAGGTGAACAGGAAATTGCAACCAACAAAATGGAACAGGGGAATCTTCCAATCCACTATCAAGGGCCATGCGAGGAATAAATGTTGTGAGTGATCTCAAGCTAACACTGGCAGGACTCATTGAGGCTACACCAAACCAAAGGAAAAGAGTAGAGGTGAGTAAAGAGGTGAGATGAAGCAGGTCTTCCTTAATGCACTTGCAAGGATGTAGGTCACAAGGAACAAATGGATTAGACTGGGGAGTCCAGTTGACTACAGCTAGTTTATATAAGTTACAGGTGTGTGCACAGACCATAGGGTTCATGGGAAAGACTACTGATTATAGATAGATGAAAGAAGTGTTTGTGAGAGAAGAAGAATGATGATGAGAAAGAAAGAATGGAAATTAATAAGGCATGTGTGCAGTGTGTTTGTCTAGACCATAGGTCACATGTAGTTTCCCACAGTCACGTGCACATCACGTGACTTCTAAGTCTGAAAGATGTAAAGTATATGCATCATAGCACTAAGTTAAAAAGTTTGAAAATATTGTATACATATCATAACACTACTCCCTCTTTAAGACTTGAATTCTAGGTGAGTCCCATGATAATTAGTTTCAGTGAAGTTTTTATAATGAGTGAAGAGTGAAGAGAAATCTCCAATGGTGAGGCCATGAAGTTTCCAAGGAGCCAAGGGATTCTTTTTATGGAAATCGGCAACTGCCTGAGGGGCTGTGTCGATAATGTCACCTGATTCCCATGTCCTATTGGATTTGTCATAGCCTTTCCAATGTACAAGATATTGAAGCTGGTGGCCTTTGAGACACGATGCCACTATGTAATCTATTTCAAACTGCTCTACTCCTTCTTCGTCAACTTCTATTGCGTCAGGACATGAGACTGGTTGACCCAGAAGGGTTGCCCAATATATGGTTTAATGCGTGAGATGTTGACGGTAGGGTGAATGTAGGGATTGGCACAGGTGTACCCCTGGGTACCAGTGGTGATATCTGTACCTGTACACTGGCATATACCCAGACCCACCCACAGGGTACAGGTCTGCATGTGGGTCAGTGAAATCAGACCCATGGATATAGATACCAGTGGGTCTACGTCCAGGTTGGCCATAGAAACAGTAGGCTAAGTACATGACCATCGACAATGTAATACTATTTATCATCATGCACACATTTAATAGCATCCCAGCCATCTTCAAACAACTCTTCCTTGCCATCTACATCTGGGAGTGCAGCAATCCTATTCATGTTGTCATCCTTAATGAATCCAAGGTTAGACCAATGCCCAAGGCAAAGGAGTGCACGAGTAGACTGAGCAGACAGTCAGGACCAGACGTGAGTTAGCAGCAGGTGACCGGGGCTGAAAAGCCGCTCCACATCAATCAACATAGCTGTAAAAATTGAGTACCATCAGACAATGTGATATTTCGACATACCAGGTATACTGAGGTAATCCTATGCCATGCGAGAGAGATGGGGGTAGGCTGTCTGATGTTCATGCCACCATGCAATTGCATCAGTGACATGCTCAACATCAGTGCTGAGGTAGTAGTCAATTTCTGAACACAAGTCAGTTGCTTTCGGAGGGGCCAGAGCCGGTAGGTTGTCGAAAATGTTCTGTAAACAATGAACATAGTATCAGTTGTATGAATACATCACGAGTTATTGCTAGCACCACATACCATTATATTTTTACCAGCCTGTGTATTAGCTTGTACTATCTTGACATTGGATTTGTCAGAGATGTCCATGTTACCATATGAGTATGTGAATTTATCCTGCATGAGAGTTTCTGCAGTTTGGATCCAGTTGTCCTCCCATTGTGCTGCTCTGAAATAAGTGAGCTTGTGTAGGGGATGTAGGACTGTAAGATATTCATAACGGTGGTGTAATTGGAATGTGTGAGGACACCAGACTTATCCATTGCAATCCTGTAAGCGTCTGAACTATCTGTGAGCTCATGGTATCAATTGAGAGTCTTCTTGGCAATGCTGAGCACGACTCGAATGGCAGGTGAGAATTTCAAGTTGAAGGTGTTTGTGGTAAAGACCTCATCAATGTGGTCCATGGCTGGGATCACAGTGGCTAGGTTTGGTGTCAAGCAAGAGAAATACATCGTGTCATCCTAGAGGATCTGATTAGTAATATGTCCACATTAGCTGCACTGCTGCCATCACCACAAGTTGGCAGTTAACTCACTTCCAAGACATCCCTCAGCTCTTCAACAATTGACCATTTTTCATCACTCAGCTCGAACTTTCTGAGTCCAAGGTCCCTCTTCTGGGTAACAAGTTCCACAGCCGGTCAATGTGCAAGAGCATATTCCAAGAGGTTGAATGTCGAGTTCCATTGGGTGGCAACATCACATGGCATCAGCATTTCTGACATCTTGAGGTCCTGCAAAATGCCCTTCCAAGTGGGAAGGACAATGGTCATTGAATGAACAATTTTATGGAAGATCTTGCAAAGCTAAATGGTGTTGTAAGCATCCAGGTAAGTCATCTGCAAAGACACTCATCTTCACTAGAGCTAACTTGACTGGATGAATATTTTCCTCTAGCTCAACCTTCTCATCTTCAGTCAGCAAGTCAACCTTGTCTGCCCAGCCATCATCATTGTCCTCCAACTTGGACTCTCCTGTCCACAAATCCCTTCCAGTTTCCTTGTTCTCAAGGTCTACCAGTTCTTTGTCATCAGTGTCTTGGTGAGCAAGTGTGGCATTGACATCTTTCTTCTTCATATCAAACTGATGAATGAGGGACTTGGCCACCAGGTTTATATATAATGTGGAGGAAGTACCAAGTGTGGCCCAAGGACCCTCCAAATGCCAGGGCCATGTCAGCAAGCCTTTTGATCATAACATCATTGTTCATCACATTATCGCATGTGACATTCAATATCTTCAAGAATCAGTACACGGTAAGTCCATTGTTAGCAACAACTGCACCTTTTCTAATAACCCAAACTCATCTAGAACTTGTGTGAATGCTTTCACAATTTCAATGCCGGTACGGGACTATTTTAGCAGGATTAGCCCTTTGCCACTACCTCATACAGTTGTAGGTTTACCTTTGCAACTTCTACAACATCTAACATGAAACTCAGAGGTGCACCACCCTTGTCCAGGTGGACAGCAAATGCCACAAACGCACAGTGGTTAGGTGATGTCCACACATTGGTCATAAAGCTGACTTTGCTATCATGGTCCTTGTAAGTTTAATATCAGTGTTTTCATTTGTGTGGATATGGACTAACCTTTAACATGTTAGCAACCTGCTTGCAAGTTCATGTAAACACCAGTCAAACATCACACGAAACAGTTTCTGAAGAAGGTATGTAATATTCAGGATGCCCGGTCTTCATCAAACTCATAAACCCTCTGTCCCTCATGATTTGAAATGGCCACAGGCTTTCAGCCACCCAGTGCACTACCTCGGCACTGCTCTCAACTATGTCAACAATGATGAATTATGCCAAGATAGCAAAAATCATACCTGTTACGCTGATGTGTAGAACCTAGTTGAAGCGCACACTCGAGTGTAGTGCGAAGACACTTAGAAGCTTAGGGGTCTCGCTATGACTAATCCTCAGACTAATCACTCGTGGAATGACCAGATTCTAGCAATGGATTGTGTAGAACTAGATACAGGACTGTGGTACAAAGGTGAAGTATTTATACTACTTGGAATGGCGCACAGACCAGCTAAGTAGGAGCACGCACAGACCACCTGGGTAAGGGGGAATACGAGGCAGTATGAGAGAACTGCCTAAAAGAGGTTATTCGTCCGTATCAAGAAGATCATCCATAAATGTGGCATATTGCATGGTCAACACCATAAGGGCGAAGCCCTCTTGCGTATGAGAAGATGAATGGGCAAGAGTGTAGTTAGAAGGATAAAAGGGAAAGAAATCCATAACAATACCAGGCTTCCATTCGAGTATGCTGACGGTGGAAGTAAGTCACTTTATCCTTTCCCTTCCGTTCAAATGACACCATAATTGATCCATCTCATAGGAGACTGCCTATAACTAACCTCACTAGCATCCTTCACTGTGTCAGCCACAGCCAGTGGGTGCTTTCCCCAATATAATTTAACATGCTTGCGCATGTTCCCAGTCAATCTCACATCCTTTGTATCCATGAAGTGCCGCACATTGACCTTGCATTCCCAGGAACTGCATTTGAATTTGTGCACCTGCTGACCATCAATGTTAACGATCTGTGGGCATGGTTCAAAAAATGCATAGACAGGTGACGTCCATTCTTTCATCAGCTGTGCTATAGGATATTACATAAAGTGTCTGGAACAAAGACTTTGTTTTTGTTGTTTTTGAAAATATTGTTATCATAATCATAAGTGTATTTGTTAAAGGATTCTTTGCGTATTTTTTCTGATTCTTTTATGATTTTATCGTAGAAAGAGAAAGAAAGTTCAACGTTGTTAATAAATAAAGAAGGTGGAAGTACAGTAATGTTCTGGTTGTGATCTGTGACAGCATCACCATGGTCTGGTCAGTGAGATAGAGCATCTGTGCATCCATTTGATGTACCAGGTTTATAAATAAAGACATAGTTGAACTCTTAAAGGAGGGCATATCATTGAGCTTGGTGACTGGATAAGGTTTGTGGTTTCTTCCAGTATTCGAGATTCTTGTGATCTGTCCAGATTTCAAAACCTTTCCTACTGATTAGGTAGTGTCACCATTCTTCTAATGCTTGAATGACTGCTAAGGGTTCTTTATCATAAATAGGGTAGTTGTGCTCTGTGCTGTCAAAAGAGTGGGAAATGAAGGCACAGGGTCTCCAGAGGCCATCATTGCATTTAACTGAGAGCACTGCCCCTGTGGTGATATCAGATGCATCTGTTTCAAGATGCATTTCTTTGTCTCGATCTGAATAAGCCAATAGGGGTGATGCCTTAAATTTGTCTTTCAAGGCATCAAATGCTATTTGGCGCTTTGGTTCCCATTTGAATAGAATGTCTTTTTTTGTAAGATTGTTCAATGGTCATGTGATGTCTGTGAAGCCTTCAATGAATTGTCAGTAATAATTACAAAGTCTGAGGAAGCCTTGCAGTTGTTTGAGGCATGTGGGAACTGGCCAATCCAATACCCCTGACACCTTCTTTTCCTGCATTTCTACTCCCTCTTTAGATACTACCATACCAAGAAAGTCTACTTTGTCCTTTGAGAAACTACATTTTTCTGATTTTACATAAAGATTGTTTTGATGAAGACATGAAAGCACCTCCTTTACTATCATCATTTGCTGAAAAGTAGGGGGTGAGTTAGTCATCCTGAAATACATAATGGTTGGTTCATAGGCGCCTATGGGAGTAACGAAAGCTCCCTTTCTCTCATCACCTTCCTTAATTCATATGTTGTTGTAGCCCCATCGGAGATCTAGGGCTGTAAACATGTCTGTGCCCTTAAGGCGGTCGATCAATGTTGGAAT
>JBBPQV010000398.1:0-22492 GCA_038092675.1 Boletus rufocinnamomeus
AGCGAAATCACAACGGTAGACCGCATTGGCCCCGTAGGTTCTATACCTAGATCGGTCCCTCCTTCGACGCCCGGTTCTACGTCAACACCCGTCTCCATGTCGACATCGACGTCTACATCCACTGTCAACTCGCGCTCGAATTCAGTTGGCACCCCTGTTTCTACACCGAATCCGAATGCACCGCCGCATGCACATATCCCCACTTCATCGTCAAGCATCCCACCTTCCCGTCGCCCCTCACACGAAGATGGCGAGATTACTAGCTCCACTCCACCGAAGACCTATTTGCCGCGATCACATACACCACCTACACAACCGCGCTCGTTCCATGCCGTTCATCCATCGTCACCAGGCCTTGGGCCTACCTCATCCTCAACTACGCCTGCCCCCCGTCGGCCCGCTCCCCCGCTTTCCCGTTCACCGTTGTCAAATGCTGCCATTCCTACGCCAACGCCGATATCTTCCCGACCCCTGCCAAGTGGACCGCGTGCTCTTCGGGGGAGTATGACTCAGTCGACGCACCCACCACCCTATCCATCCACTCGGCCGCCATACGCGGGTTCTCAGTACATCCCGCGGGGACCATCAGCCGACCGAGACCGGCTTGATTGGGAGCGTGGTGATCGGCAATGGCCCGCACAGGCGAGGCCGCGAGGGAGAGCTGGGAGCAATGGATGGGGGAGATGAGGTTCCCTCCGATTTTTTCTTTTCTTTTTCTTTTCTTATTCCTTTGTGCTGTGATATGAATCACTCGTCTATTCCTTGACCTTTTTTTTAGTTAATGTTGTCGTCAACTCTTCCTTGTCTGTCTTTTTTCTCTTTCGTTTTTCTTTCTGCTGATCATTATTACTTTTGTCCGTTTGTTCTCTCTTGTTTTCGTTCGACGTGTGATTATTCTATCAGGTTAAACAAAGAAATGTTTCAAACACTCTCAAACCTTGCGATGGCACAATTTTACGGACATTGGTTTGAGTGTTATTCTCTTGTCTTTCGCCGACAAGACTAGGTAGCTAATAATCTGATAGAGGAATAGAAGTGTAAGCTGGGGTTGCAATCAGTTATCCTACCATTTTAGATTAGCAAGCTGGGATGCATGGCTCGCGGGATTCGAGCCTCCAAAACAGCCAAGGACCCGCCGTCAACACGCTTTCCGATGAACCCTCGACGGTATAAAGTTTTATGAGCATTATTCCGTTGCTCGACCAGGTCGAAAACGCTTTTTTTACTGGGAAAATTAGGTAATCAGGTACACATTTTCGGAGTTTGAAATCGGAAAATCCAGGGCATATGTGAGTATGACGTTATCCTGGAGGGCGCAAACCGCAACATTCCCAACGCATTTTACTCGTCGTCGACCCTGTCTTTTCCCGTCATGTTGTCCGCCGCCAGAACTACATTGAGACCAGCTCTCGTGCGTGCGTTTGCCAGACCAGGCAGCGTCGCCTCGATCCACACGCTCCCGGATTTGCCCTACGGTTACAATGTGCGTTTCATAGTCAGGGTTGAGTCGAAACAAGGGCACGCCACTGAGGCACATCACGCATGCATTCATTCGCGATAGGCACTTGAACCCCATATTTCGGAGCAGATCATGAAGTTGCACCATACCAGGCATCACCAAGCCTACGTCAATGGCTTGAATGCTGCCGAAAAGGCGTACGCCGAATCGACTTCTACGCGGGAACAGATTGCGTTGCAGTCTGCGCTCAAGTTTAATGGCGGAGGTGCGTGGCCCCCCCTTTGTCTTCTTTTCGTTTTCGTTTCATGTATGCGTTGGTTTTAAACCGGTGTTGTACAAACTAGGACATATCAATCATTCGTTATTTTGGACGAATTTGTCCCCTGTGAACAAGGATGGGGGTAAGCTCGTGGATGGACCTTTGAAGCAGGCTTTGGAGCGCGACTTTGGATCCGTGGAGGAGTTCAAGACAAAGTTTAATGCGACGACGGCTGCCATCCAGGGTAGTGGGTGGGGTTGGCTCGTGAGTGTGGTATTGTACGTGGTGAGAACGTTGGTGTGTGTTGACCTGCCGTTTCGCTAGGGATACAATCCGACCACGAAGAAGCTCGAGATTGTCACGACTGCGAACCAGGATCCGTTGATCTGTATGTCCAGGCTGTCGAGGGCACGTATATGGAACTTATGAGTTATTATCTCAGCGCACGTACCCATCCTTGGTGTGGATATTTGGGAGCATGTGAGTGTTGGATGTCATGGATGTATTGCTTCATTTTCTCACCGTTCTTTTACAGGCCTTTTACCTCCAGGTGAGTTTGAATGAGCACGAGTATTGAACCAATCTGATCATTGTCGTTTGCAAAAAGTATCACAACGTCAAGGCCGATGTAAGTTCCTTTGTCGTCTGGCGTCAGACTGCGGTCACTCACACGCCAACAGTACCTCAATGCGATCTGGAACGTCATCAACTTCAAGGAAGCGGAGAAGAGGCTGTTGGACGCAACGAAATAGACCCTTTAAATCGCGACATTGTTTGTCATTCGATCATTGTAACGCATTATCAATAATTGTTTTTCTTTTGTCCCCGTTCATCACGAGTACATGGCGTGTTGTTCGGAGTTGGCACTTTGGGTTGGCTGAAACAAATGACAAGCGCCTCAGCCTAGGGTCCGTGAGTCACCGGTATCTTCGAGCGTGACGGGCGATGCTTCACTGGATGGGTCAAAGATAAGGAGGTGGCCGGCTTGGACATGGAACCGGCTGCATTGAAGGCGGTCCGAGCAATCCCCCACTCATCACGCATCATGGACCGGTGAATGCCCGTCTCCGTCTCTAGACTCCGAGCGATATTCTCTCAGCGTCTCATCTAAAATATCCCAGGAGGGTACATTTCAATGGCGTCGCTCACCCGCCATTTTGCTGTGCTACGCGCACGGTAACTAGAATGCTTGTGTCTCAAAGCTAAGTTTGTCTTTCGAACCTTCTGCCAACATTCTTTCGCCGCACTGACATATTATGCCGCAGGTGGCGGCGCGCTACCAAGACGGACAAACACCATCTAGGCCCCCACGATCTTAGATGTGGCAACGTCGTGATCATCACTCTTGTCGGTCTCACAGCAAACCGGCACCTTGACAAATCCCACCGGTAGGTACGCTGGCAGGTACGCTGGGAAGCGTGTTGAATGGAACAGCTGTGTGAAAGCACACGGTTGGTTCCCTACCCAAAAAAAAAAGGCGGAGGGGACCGAGAGGGTACTCATGTTGCGATCACCCCATTACGATCCCCATTCAATGAATGAACACACACACGCATCACGTAGCCAATACAACGGCGGGTCTCGAGCGCGTTTGGGTCCCATCGTCCGTCTGGTTCAAAGTTGCCCGGTTCGGCAACTTTGATCGCTGCGGATACAGTAAATGGCTTGATTGAATCTCGTCAGCTGGTAACCGTCCTGCCGGCGGATGACGGCATGCACGCGTTCACTCGCCCCCCGCTGACTTATGGTGGGGAGGGGGGCGTTCTTGTCCCGTATTGGGGTTTACTGTACACCGTATCGCCCCTTGCTTGGTATGACGTGGTATGGGAACAACGAAATCATGAAGCGCGCCGCCGGGTCGCCCAGGCTGAGTCCAACCCTGCTGTGTGATAACACTAACCTTGTTATAGGTAACTTACCCGTGAACCCACGAGCGGCGCAAGTCCAAGACACTCCGGCTCCCCGTAGGGGCGTACTATATCCTCCTTGATCGTCAGTTTGGACTTGAACAGGTTCCGTAAACATTTGTTTGTCACATTATCTCGTTGCCCTATACGGTCGATGGCATGCACCTCGGACACCCTGGAGTGTTTCTTGATAAGTACACGTCTGGATGGGTTAATAGATATGACATATCATCCTTCCCTCATGTGATTTCATAGACAAGATCAAGATGTACGCAACGTGTTCCATGATGTGGCGTGCCTATCCGGGCTGAATATGAATGATGGCATGATGGCCTCGTCTTCCCTTTTTCGGGTGGGCGTACAGGGATATTCAGGCCGTCCATATTTCATTCATTTCGAAATATTGGCCAGGATAAGATTAGGATCTCCATCGATTGGGACCCACGAGAGGTGCGTGGTTTGTTGAACAGAGTGGGCGTAGCATCGAGAAAGAAGGGGATGAACAGGGGGACGACGTTTCGGCGATTGCCTGTCAATGGTTAGCCGCGTCAGAAGAATATATGATCTTGTTAACCTGCGCACGATGTGTCGGCGACGTGGAATATTATTCCGGAAGCGAATGCCGAGTTTCCATGGGGAGAACACAAAGATGGCGTGAGGTGCGTGGTATTGGCAAGCTTATCAAACATGTTTCATGAAAGCCTTTTTTTATTTTTTTATTTTAAGTCCCTTTTTTTACTTTTCCTCTGCTTCGACATCATGCATCATGCATCGTGCCCTTCGACATGCCTCGACGGCGTTTACGATTGCTACGAATGGGTTGGGAAGAACAGATGACACATGGTTTTGACAGTTTGTATGGGTCCAGAACGGCCGAGGTGAAAATACACCAGGTTACCGTGGTTCCAAAGGATGGGCGGACCGGAGGTGCGAAGATCAGTCAGAAAGCGCTCAGGCTCGGAGTCCATCCAACCCGAATGTTTCAGTCCCTGCGTACCGACCTGACCATGCGCGCCGTCAACTGCGTGGCGCGTCACATGCATGGGTTACAGACGCACGTTTGTCAGTGGACATTCTCTCGGGGCGCGCCTTTCCAGGCACAGCAGTGCCACCGCCAAAAATAACGCTGGGAGAAGGAGGGGGTGAGATCTATGTTGGAGGAGATGTGTGGCTCTGTCCCGGATCCGAACGTGCTCCCCGGAGGGGAACAGCCTCGCGCGATGTCTTACAATGATTCATTGCGTGCCCGGTTACATCGCTGTGTTTTGACAGTGGCGGGAATCATTCGTGGTCCACCCATACTCGTCTTAGTGGGGTTCTAAAGCAACCCGGTGTGTTATACTAGGGAACAGAAATTCAGTCGGGTAACTTGAAAAGCCGCTCCTGTGCATCGACTCAATGGAAAAGAGATCAGAATCAACATACGAATGCATTTCTAGTTTCACAGCCATGAATGGTGACACTGGCGCTGTGGGTACATGAGAATGTTCTGACGTGTCGTTGGTCAATTGTCCTTGTAATTACCCTTGACCAACTTCCGACAGGCTCGCATCCCGCACTGGGAAGAGCCCGGAATGAGAGATCTCGATGATGGACGGTGCGCGAGCCGCGATTCATCTTCGGTGGCGGAATATTATGGGGATGTATGCGTGAGCTGAGTGGAGATATCGCCGCAAGGGTCCTTCCCATGGAAGAGACATCGGCGCCATCGCGAAATACAAGGACGTACAGGTTACAAAGCTCGCCTGTTAGGATGCTGTTACCATCGGTGGTGCCTCGGCAAGGAGAGGGGGGCCGGGGGTATAAGCTCAATCCCATATACCAAGGAGGGATATCAACATGGGCTGTACCATGACTGTCGTGGCCGTGCAGAACAACGATTCTCGGCAGTCAGTAAGACACGTCCTGAGAATGCCGTCAGCTTTGAGAACATTCCGAGTAATATTTGACACGAGAGACTCGCCAAGCAGACCACTGACAGGATGACACATGTGGTTGGTTCCCCTCGGCCGTGAAGTGATGGAAGAGTCTCGTCCGAACAAACACGACGCTAGCAAACAAAAGTACGACTCCCAGGCTGAGCGTACGAGCCCAAAGTTGGTTAGATGGAGGCAGGCGCGAGATTCTCGCTTTCGCTGGGGATTGAGAAACACTACAAACTTCATGTAATAATTGATGCGATGCGGGGGTTGTATCGGATTGGTTTAGCGGCTCTCTTGACAGTCCCTGCAAAGAATTGCCGACATTAGATTAGACTTGTTCGGTCGATGGTGGCGTGAACGCTGGCCATGCCAGTAGACGTGTACAGCGATGGCCTGAAGCGATGACATCGAGAGAGATGACCAAACCACACGAACGACGCACGACGGGTGTTCGGAATGTCGTTCTGACGATCGCAACTTGACGTCCTTGTGCGCGATTGATCCGGCTCGAACATTTCGAAAGAGGTATAGCGTTAAGCGTTGGCCCCATCGTCATCGTGTACTTCGGGTCGGAACTGTTCGGAACTTTGAGTATAAAGCAGATGCGTAACAAATTCAACGAGGCTGCGTAAGGGCGAACGCAGATCTATCACGAGACGAGGGGTTGAGATGAACTAGTACATGTGGCCATAAATTTGCGTTGCCGACGCTTACGAGTGTACCTGCGAGCTCGAGCTTGCCTTCCATTGTGGTCTTGTGCTACTACTTCGTCGAATCTCTTGGTCGGGCGAAGAGTTCTTCTATAGGGTCGCTAATCACAATAAACCTTCGCGAAGACTCGACAAGGGTCAGGTGGCGACACAACACCCTGCCACGGCATATGGTGAAGAAAACATACCAACCGATCGGCAGTAACGGACATGTAGCAGTCGAGATGAGATAATAGCTATCGATGGTTGTGGCACAACTCGCAGCTAATGCCGCCGTCGTATGTGTGCCATGATTCCTAAACACGTTGCAATGCAGCAGCCTCGTGTACTCGCATTGCCGTTACGCGTTTGCGGAGTCCCAAGATAGTCCCGCAAGCCCATACTTTTGGACGTCCTACATTTGGACTCATGTTCAAGCGATCAGCATGGACTTGGCGGAGCTGTTCTCAGGCCCATGCTCTTTGACGGACATTTTGAAGAACCCAAAACTCAGGAACCGGAACGGCTGTACGGATTTAGAGGATTCTGAAGGTCGGCCAATCTCGTCGATTCCATCATTAGCATTCGAACGAGATCATGCGATCTTGACCACAGCGCCACGCCCATCCCCGCTTGGAACGCAACACATTCTGCCATCGGCTCTTTCTACATCCAGGGTTAAGGTTTCAGGTTGCAAGTCGTTGGATCTAACCAAGCCAGAGCAAAAGAAGGCGCGTCAGCGTGTTTGACAATCTTATCTCCAGCGCACCGGTTGATTGACGAACTACCGAGATGCGAACAACGCGGTGTCCTGGGGCCTTCTTCACGTGTAATATGTGTCGTGATGCTCAAGGTACTAGCGACCAACTCGCACCGTGGGCGTTGTCTCCCCAAATTTAATTTGCGTCTTTTTTACACTAACCTTCCTTGGCACAGGTCAGTCTTCGGATATCGCTGAGATCACATCTTCAGTCCGGTTTTGTATAAGAAGGGTCCGATGGATGTGCATTTTGCTCCCCCCAGCACAACCTCTCTCAGCAAGTCTGAGCTGTACAAACATCCCTGTTCAACAGTTCTCTTAATCCGTCATGATCTTCGATTCTCTTCCACCCCAGTTCTGTCTCCAAGATCTCTCCGCCATTACTGGCCGTGTATGTGAACTACGAGTGAACGCTCACCAAGCAGAGGCCGACCGTGCAGCACGCACTTGGTTTAATAGGTACGTATACCTTGGTTTCCGCTTGTTGGACGCGCAGCCAACGTTGGTGTGCAGCATAGGTTTGTATGATGACCAGAGGCGATCCAAATTCCTAAACTATGGCAAATTCGACTTGTTTGCCGCTCTCACCTTCCCCGATGCCGATCAAAAGCATCTCACCACTTGTATTATATTCTTCTTTTGGGCCTTTGCTGTACGTCTATCATCGGCGACTCTTGTCTCTTGTGCTAACGATCCCGAACCAGACCGACGATTGGGCGGATGAGGGAGACATTCGGTCCAACGCTGAAGATGTTCAGGCCGGGCACAGTTTTTCCGAGGGCGTTATGGCTAACCCGGAAGGCCCTCGCCCAGAGTATCCCTACGCTGCCATGTTATACGAGTAGGTATTTTGGCCCATCGTGATCTGATAACGTAACTTACAGAATAACTTCTAGTCTTCTCACTCGCTTTCGACAAACCTCTACCCCAGGCTCCTACAAACGGTATTCAGTCATTTCTGGATGACGGTCCACAGCCTCTAACTTATCTCACAGCTTTATTCGTGCCTTTGAAAAGTGGAGTAGTTCACATGTCGCACAGTGCACGAACCGGTCTCAAGACCGCATTCCGTCCGTCGAAGAATTTATTCTCATGCGGCGTGGTACCATCGGCGCGGACTTGGTCGAAGGTTTGGCCATCTCCCATATGCGCTCGGCAATGTATTGATTGTCATGGCTTCTATAGTAATGATTGAATACTCGCTTGACCTGGACCTCCCAGACGAAGTCTTCGAGAACCCCATCATCAAAGCAATGTCCGACGCAACTAATGACCTCATGACATGGCCCAATGTTAGTGCGCATTCTCTGTTTGATGCGATGGTCGCTGATTCTCTCTTGAATAGGACCTTTGTTCATTTAACGTGAGCTCGATTGGGTGATCGCTTGATTCACGCGCTGATATGTGTCCTATTCTTACAGAAAGAACAGTTGGACGGCGATTACCAAAACCTGGTGTTTTGCATCATGCACGAACGTGATATCGGTCTTCAGGCTGCCATCGACGTCCTGACGGAGATGCTCGCACAGCGGGTCGAGCAATATGTTGAGTTGAAGAACCAGCTACCTTCATTCGGCCCCGAGGTGGACCGAGAGCTGGCGAGGTACTTGCACGCACTTGAGAACTTTGTTCAAGGGACAGTGTTGTGGTACTACCTCAGTCCAAGTAAGGGGTCCTGACAGTCTCACGTTCGCTTACGATGCTGACGATTGTAACCACACAAGGGTACTTCCGCGGTGTTGATGTCACCAACCGAGATAACCTGGTCGTGCCCTTGTTCAAACCCGGGGTCTTCTGATGTACAAAGTTTTATGAGTATAATCTTTCAATCCACACACACTTTCCCACTCCTTTTTTTGTATATTCTGTAATGTATGCCACGATCACTCGGGTTATTCTCTAGTAGCTACTATGTTGTTGTAATGCGCCGTGTTGTGCTTTAAGCCTGCATCTGTGTAATCCATGGCATTTCCGTTGGCTCCCTTCTATAATGGACCTCGGACATTCTCAAACGTTCACTCTCCCATGGACCGACATATCCGAAGGGCGTCTGGGATAAGCCGAGGAAGCTTGAGTCCCGCGACGGCCGGAGAAACCAGTCCTTCTTCTGTAATGTGAGGAAGTGTACACGAGAATCCCGTTTCGTTGGTCTTCGAAGCTGGCTTGGCGATGAGAGTGGCGTCGGGAAGGCAGAACGCCACTGTGGATGGCATGATCCTTGTGTCCGCACTGACGCATCGGAACTGCGTATGTGTGGAAACGGTGCCGCCGTGCAACAAAAAAAATTGATCCGAGATAATGTTCCGAGTATTCGGGGTCCGTTCATGTGACGTCAACATGAACAAACACGCTGCGCACATGCCAGCCTGTATACGTTTCATGTCGTCCATTTCGGTAGTGTCTGAGTTTCTTCTCTCTGCCTTTTTTTTTCTCCTGCCGCTGTGTGTGGGGTATCAACGTTGATTGGCGCCATTGGCTCCCGTTGGCGGCCTGGGCCTGTGTTCATTTCCAACCACTGCAACCGCTGTGGTGGGTCTACTATCACCGTTCCAGTGTGTGGGTAGGGAGGGCCATGTGTGCGTCGCCGTAAGTGATCATTTGGGGTGTGCATCATTAAACCTAGCTTTGCATGCATTATGACAGGTACAGCAGACGTCGCATTTCTTCCCTCCCCCCCTCCCCAATCTGATATATTATCGCTCGAGTTGCGACACGTGTTGGCACACCCACCGTTCACTTCCGCGTCGATAATCCGCACTCGGAGCGCGGTGTGTGTTTGTACGAGTCTCCGACGTCCGCCTGAAACGGATCGTATGACCAAGTGGCCTCGAAGCTGGGTCCGGCCACGAGCTTGCAGCGTTGTTCACATGCGGGAGAAGATCGTCCAAATGACCTTTCTTTTTATTTTCGCACTCACTGTGTTGATAGTGGTCACTTACCACGCCGTGACAGGGGGTCGATTGCACGACCTACGTAATCGAAGACTGCACTGTACATGCGACGTGCGCAGTCTCTGGTTACCGCTTATCGCATGTGACCTCTGGTGGGGCCAGCTCGCATCCGGGTCTTTGGGTGGACACCTTGCCGTCGCGATCACGTTTGCCTGGCAGATGTGTTCAGGCGAAGAAGCTTGGGCGCAGTAAACTGGACGAGTTCGGACTCAGGATTATCCTCGTGTTTGTTGCGCCATCATGGCTTGATATGGTACGAACAAGGTGGACCTTGTCTTGATCCGATTCTCATAATGCTTTCTATGGACGTGACGTGTGCCGAGTGAACAAGCCGAACCAATTTTACAAGTATAGCCGCAGGATCTCTCGGACAAAGTGCGCTCCTTTAGATCCACGGACAGGTACCGAGAGCAAATCGTGGGCGATGGATTTCCATCTGGAAATAAGCCGTCATCACGACCCTTGACAAGGGCATGTGATGGCTAGGGGGTCAAGTGGCCATTACTAGGTGAAAAAGGTGAAGAAAGGCAAAGCGGACAACGTGTCCCAGGTTATGGTAAGTTTGCATTTGAATATCGTTAAGCGGGTGTGCGTGACCCAGGGTTGATCCCATTGGGGTCGAGGAAGAAAAAAAAGATCGGCGGTAGACAATATGGTGGTCGTTGCGAAGTGGATGAGGAAGCGTGGTGCTATAGATGGCAAGTCGGTCGTTGACCCCCGGGTCGGTGATATTTTGCGAGAAGGGGATGCGGTGAACCTAGTCTGGGAAGTCGGGAGGAGACTCCCGCGATAGGCTATGGTTTACCCCTTCCTTTTTCTTGGCGGAATAGGCGAGAAACGACGTACGATCGACGACTTGGCGGGATTCTGGCGTTGATGCGATGGTGATGTCACATCAGATCTGCTAGACTGTTCGAGACGAGGGGATCTGGACTTTTTCCGTTGACGAGGAACGCGGACATTGGTCTCCATGCCATTAGCACCCAGAACGCCTCGATGGTTCCATCGCCCTTGGACGCCGCCGACTTCGACGACGACTATCACATCGGTCCAGCGGTCCGTTGTGATCGCACTGGTCGGGCACTTGGTTGACGATGGAGGATTTCGATTTCCCAGTCCTCGGAAATGATATCGAATGTGCAGTCCATGGCCGCTCGGGGGCGGCTCTAGGTTCGACGATAGAGAGGTGGTGGATATCGATGGACGGCTAGTCATTAAACGCTCTTTCATTTATCTCCCCCTCTCGGACAAGTGCATCCTTCCTGTGTACTATGGCCCATGGGGGTACGAGTCATTTTCAATAGAAGAAGAATTTTGCGCAACTCGTTCATTGTGCAATGACACGTTTTAAAGCAGTAAAGTAGTGTGCTCGACGAGTCCATTCGAAGCAAGAATCCACTGGATCCGCCATCATCTGAGGCTAGTCTGGTGACCAGCCCGGTCTATGAGGCAAGCCGTCGATAGACGGTCTGGTAAAATTCATGAAAATTTTGGAGGCAGAGCGGATTCCCAGGGTCATGTGGCGGAAATGCCTTTTTTGACTTGTCTGAGACCACATGCACGAAGATAAGTGTTGGATAAGTGTTGGATAAGTATCGAGACAAGTGTTAAGTCGCTGCGTTGTAACTTATCTACTGGCCACCATCCGCTCTCAATCTATCGACGCCCCTGCTCTTCGGCCGTAATCACCACAATTCAGCAGGTGTACCATGTTGTCTACCAGCGCTCAAGGTGCAAGTCGAGCCACAGCAGTTGCATCAGGTGCATCGGAACGTCTATCACCAGACGAGCGCATTCAACAGGCATTAGATATTTTACGCAGCGGTCGAATCTCTGTTCTTGACTTCATGGTCAAGCTCTTCGATCCTCATGAACCTGCATATGCGGTACATCGCGACCGCTTCTATGCCCTTCTGAAAGCCTCGTTTAGACAGGCAAAATTGCAAAACTTCTAGATCTTATCTACGACGACAGACGAGGCCGGGAGCAAATCACACAATGGATGGAACCCCACGCGGTCGAACTTGTGACGAAGAAGGTTTACCAGGAGATGGATATGGTGAAGGTAGCATTGCGGCAACCGATTGACTCGGTCACCCCGGAGTCGCTGAGGAACTGGGACTTGAACTCGTCAATGGACAATCTCGTGAAGGAACGTTCCCCGGCGCTCCATCGCATCCTTCAGGCTGCATCACAAACACAAACTGCAGAGGAGAATAACAAGTTTAAAACGAGCCATACAGTAGGTAGTTACTTCACCGTACTACTTAATGTGAGACCTTGGATTCTCTCAAGGTTTGCAATGTCATTGTCACGCAGCTTGCCAAACAGCGTTCGCAACAGTGCTCATTCTTCGCCATACCATTCACCCTCTTCGTCTGGACGAACGGCGCTTCACGTCAGACGATCAAAGCGTTGTATCAGTGTGGACCATGCATCTCGTTTACGTCGCTCACCAAGCTACTCAACAATCTCACAAGGTGCTGTGTGGAGAATGCGATTCGTGCAGCTTCCGGTCCCCATATCTTCTGTTACGATAATATTAATATCAGCACCTCTATCCACGTTGAACAGCGATCATCTGCCCCAGCAAAAGTTCAGTCGGGAACATTCGCTATCCTCTACGAGGTCCCGAAACCGAATCCCCAACACATGCAATTGTCACCAATGTTACAACGGGCACTTGATGCTTCCGATCTCACTTTCTACGCTGATATCTACCCAACTTGTGATCAACTCCTCGCATTCAACCACCAACTCCGTGTTCACATCATCAGTATACTCCTGGAGTGTTCATTACAATTTAGAGACTACCTACACAAGAAAGACACGGCTCTTCAAAACAAGTCCCGTCGCAAGCTACCAAATGGCCATAAGACGAGACAGTACCCTCTCCGAACATCCACCATTGACGAAAGCTCGGTGACAGGAAATATTGCCGTGATCAATGACGTGTATATGAACCAGCTCAAGATGACGCCGGAGCAACTTACTGATCGGGCAATCCCAAGCATCAATGATCAATCAACAAACGCGCGAATTCGTGGAGCAAAGGTACTCAGAACTAAGGACGTTGATCATTTCTCTCGGCTTGATTGCTTTCAGCTTGGGTTTGGACTCTTTCATCTCTCAATGAATCTTATCTGGGCCCTTCTTCATGTACACCGAGGTTCAGCCGATCGCCCGGGCAGTCTTTCATATTTCTTTGTCGTCCTTAATCGAACCCGACTAGCCGGTGAACGCCCCGACTATCACACCCTCCTTTCTACATTGATGCAAATATTGAAGGGCATCATCCTCAATGCATGGAAAGCCGAATGCAACCATTCATCCTTAGTATCTTTTTTTGCCTCAGATCCATCTCCCGAGCAACTCAGCGAGATCGCCAACCACATTCTCAAGAATCATGTATCCCCACTGTCAGTGTCTCAATCCGAGAAACCCGACACAGCAAACCAGAACCTACGGCTTCTAACTCGGGATCTACTCTATGTACTCGAACTCAATAGTGCAATCTCGGATGGAGACTTTGGTAGGGTAGAGGATATGCTCGGACATCTGTGCATGATATTCCGTGGTGCTGGATCCAACAACTATTGTTCGGAGATCCTTCATTTCCTCTTCAATGCAAAGCGAGTTTGGACACCAGCATTCACGTGAGTTGATTTCCGAAGATTAATGCTTTGCTATTGACGGAAAGTCATGTCAGAGATATTATGCGTGATAGCATGCTTGTCAACTTGACAGGATTAGAGGGGCATTTTATGCCAATAGATCTCAATATTGAACATCTCATTCGCTTTCTCAAGGTAACACCATGTCTTCTTCAAAGTCCATAATTATTCTGAAATCTCAATTGAAGCGATTCTTCGCTGCCAAAGGTGTCTATGCAGGCTGGGATCGCCTCGGTGATATCTCTGCAGTTGTCGACCTTTTGCTTCACCTTCGGAAGCAAGTCCGTCACGAAATTGGTGTTGGCTATTATGGGATCACCCATATTACACCAGACGACTCCACATCCATCAACAGCATCGCTTACAAGGTCAAAGAGCTTGCACTTCATGAACATCAGCCCGACAGGATGGAAAACCACAAGATAAAGCCTATTTCTGACACACTTTCTGTAGGAGAGAAGAAACTCACGTCCTCAACACTGTCAACATTTAATAAGAAAGTACGAAGCATGATTGCTGGGAAAGAATTTGAGGCAGAATCAGACGAGCTCCCACCAGTAGATTTTGATCTCTCAAGTCCAGGTGACGATGAATAGCCGAATCCTAAGACAATTAGCTCGGCGTACAAATACTCATGCATCTGTGTCAACATAAGAGCCTCTCGCCCTTTTTCGCCATTCATTGATCCTGTTTTTAACTCGTGCCTTGTCAAACTTCTCGATGAAAGCATACAACTGTGAACCAATCTCCTCGCCCCATTCCTCCGTCCGTCCAAGTAGGTCGACGATGTCTTTGACTGATCGGATGTTTGTCGGATGAGTCTTGCTCAAAAGCTTGAGTCCATCGTCATTGCACAGCCATGTTTCGGGTCGTACAGCAGAAAGCGGGTCTTGAGCATATGTATCCTTTCGCCAAATCTCAAGTCCTTGCAGAAGTGACAGTCGGTCCTCTAGAGCTCGATATTCGACACGTTTGCGTTTTCTTGATGTCGTCTCGTCGACTGGTTCATCGGAGTTCATATCTCCAAGAAAGAAACTAGAGAGTCGAAAGTCGGTGTTGGGATGGTTGTCGCAGCACCATCGTGTGTTGAAATCCATTGCTACGGACAATCAGCAACCCGATACCTCGTTGTATCAACATATACCTCCTGGTTCTTGATCATTAAGGTACTCCACAAGAAACCTTCGCCGACATGTTGTGGATTGAGCAAACTGTATAGTAGCGCAGCCAGTGCGGTCTTGTTTTGACGAAGTCTTCATGATGACACCAGCCAAAGGTCGGTCGGGATCAGTGGATGTCCGTTCGTCAACTTCGTGCTGAAACACCCAAGGATCAACCATCTCCAAAAAAGGCCGTGTGCGTCGGGATCCCGAGCAGCTCGTCCTGCTCGCTGAATCAATTCCGACATGTTCTTACAGATCCCGTACTGGATGACGACCTCAACACCTCGAATGTCGAGGCCCTTCGATCCAATACAAAGTTAGTGTACCACATACAAGAGACTTAGCATACTGTGGATGCCCCTGCAGTTGCGTGCAGGATGCGACACACTCCATCTGGGGAAGAGAAGTCTTCATAGGTCTGTTGAAGATATCGTGTGGACATAACACTGTGGTAGTGCTTGACGATCCCCCGGTTGCGTAGATGGACCGGGAGGCGAGAATCAACGTAAAGCGCAGCATTGATCGCCTCCTGCTTACAGTCGTGGAATATCAGCGTTTTCGGTATTCGCATAGGTGGGTGGAGATGGGTCGGAAGAAGGAAATTGAGGTTACAAAAGTTGTTCAAGCTCGTTGTTAGAGTCATGACTGCATAAGTGATATTCGAGCGATTCGTCGAGAGTTGAATGTGAAGATGATCGGATGCCAAGTTTAGTTCACGTTTGACGGCTGTCAGAATGTGAGGGGGTAGCGTTGCAGAGAGCAGCTGAAAGGGGGTTCCCCTCGGAAGAAGGACCCGAAAATCTCCAAGACGGCCATAGGCAGGGCGAAAGGCAGGTTCGCCGTGATGCGAGAGACCAGCAGTATAGATGTTGTGTGCTTCATCAATGTGAACACGATGAATCTTGCTTGTGAACGAACGGTTCTGTCGAATGAGTTGTGCTAAACGAGGGAGATGGCCATTGAACATGCTCAGCTGTTCTGGTGATACGATAAGATGTCGGTAATGACCGGACTTGATAGACTTGTGGAATATAGAACCTATTACTTCAGTGGAACACGAAATGCGTTGGGACTCACATCCCACAGGTCTGGATCATTTGGGGTGTCTTCGTTTATCGCAATTGTGCTGATACCATAGTTCTGACACTCCAAAACCTATTGATCTGGTTAGTTAAGCTGCGGATGGCATGAAAATATCAAATGGGGCTATTCGCCTGCGTCGTCTGAAGCCGTTTAAGCGGAGAGATTGTCAGGGAGATCGTGTTTGGACGGAGCAGCAGTGGAATTAAGAGACAGAGCGTCTTTCCGCATCCTGTCCCTGCAGTGATGATGTTATCATGTCCGTTGAGGATGGCAATCGAGGCTTGAAGTTGAAAGACTCTTGGAACGATCCTCATTGAGGTGAGAACATAGATGATTAGACACGCGCGGAGTACATCTATCTTATCCAGGTCTTTGAGTGTGGAAATATATTCTACAGGGAGCCTTTCCTGAAGGGCTTGACTAGCGACGTCTTCGAGAGCATCCAGTGACAAATTAAGGAATAAGTTGACAGGGAATGGCGACGGCCCCATGTTGAGGGAACAAGTCAAGATGTGTTGCATACAAGTAGCGCGTCATGTCGATCACATCTGTCAAAATGAATACTTTATTTTCAAAATTGGTTTTTGAAATAATTTACAGGCACGAAACTCGCGTTTTCCCATTGGCTCCAGCTCACATGACCCTGAGAATCCGCTCTGCCTCCAAAATTTTCATGAATTTTACCAGACCGTCTATCGACGGCTTGCCTCATAGACCGGGCTGGTTACCAGACTAATCTGAGGCATAGTTCGGTTTATTAGTCCATCATCTTTCCATCGACCGCAGACTCCGCTTTGGCCGAAGAAAAAGCTTCATATTCAAACTCCGAATATAACTAAAGCATTGGAGGAGAGTGAACTTGAAACTCAGCCTCGGCAACCTCCGGGGGTCCGATGGTACTTGTCTGTCTGTCAAACGATAGTTGGAAGCTGTCATTTTATATGTCTGGACCTTTGACATTTCATCTTGGGGCCTCGGGCCGAGTATACATTCGGTATAAAGTGTCACTTTGTGTCTGGATTTAAGCAGTTCAGCCCCACGGAACAGCAATATTGTCATATATGCGAATTAAACACGTGATTTGTAGTGCCTTTTAAAATAGGCGCGGTTGGGGTTCCAAAGAAAGGGCTGTGTTCCACGACCACGAATGTCTACCATCACCACCTCCAAGCGCAACTATTTCGGCAAGGGCTCCGTCGTCGTGCCCTCTGACGGCGAGGGTGCCGTTCGCAGGTTGGCTATCACAGCTGACAGACTAGTCACGCGGCCCTTTGAGGGCATCGACGTGATACCAGATGTCGTCTCGTACGCTGCGCGGACGCATGGTTCACGCGACGCCGTTGGGTGGCGCAACGTCGTTCGAATGCACGAAGAGGAAAAGGAGGTCAAGAAGAAGGTCGAAGGCAAGGAAGTGACCGAGACCAAGAAGTGGAAGTATTTCGAACTGAGCGATTTCGAGTACATTAGCTTTCTCGACGTTCAAGAGCGGATATTGGAACTCGCACGCGGGCTGTTGCATCATGGGATTTTGAAGACGGAGGTGTTCAATATTTATGCTCAGACGAGGTACGTCGTGCGCTCAGGAGGGGGTTTTTGAGTGTGGAGTCTCATGTTTATTTCATTCTTTTTACAGTGTGAATTGGCAGCTCATGTCGCATGCGTGTACGACGATCTCGACGCCTGTGGCGACTGCTTATGATACCCTCGGCGAGGCTGGTCTCGCGCACTCACTCAACGAGCCCAACTGTGTCGGCATCTTCACCAACGCTGAACTCCTCCCTACATTGGCACGCGTCCTCAAGGACACCCCGTCCGTCCGACTGGTCGTCTATGACGGTGACGCCAAGTCGACGGTAATCGACCAGATTCGGGGCGTCCGCGAGGACATTGTGGCGGTCTCGATCGACGAACTGCGCGCGACTGGCCGGGCACAGCCCATGGATATTCTAGGAGCTCGGAAGCCCACGCCAGAGGATGTGGCGCTCATTATGTACACAAGTGGCAGTACGGGCGCACCTAAGGGGGTCGTACTTACCCATGCCAACGTAGTGGCGTCCATTGGGGGTATCTACCAGCTGCTCGGGCATCATTTGCAAACTGACGATGCCTTCCTCGCGTACTTGCCCCTCGCACATATCTTGGAGTATGTGGTGGAGGTGACGTTGTTTACGGTGGGGATGAAGACGGGGTACGGGCGTGTCAAGACGTTGACGGATGCGTCGGTCCGGAACTGCAAGGGGGATATTCTCACGTTCCGACCGACGATTCTTGTCGGGGTGCCTCAGGTTTGGGAGACGATCCGCAAGGGCATTCTCACCAAGGTGAACGGGGGCGGGAGTCTGAAGAAGAGTGTCTTCAATGGTGCTATGGCCGTCAAGAAGGCCAACTTGCCTATACTTTCTGATGTTGCCGACGTCGCTGTGCTGAGCGGGGTGAAAGCGGCCACCGGGGGACGTCTCCGGCTCGCGCTGAGTGGTGGTGCGGCAGTGAGCAGGGAAACGCAGGAGTTCCTGTCGGTGGCGTTGGTGACGATGCTTCAAGGTCAGTTTTCTGTCTGTACTATCGGCGTATAGAAGGTTGAACGAGGCAACTGCAGGTTACGGCATGACAGAATCCTGCGCCATGTGTGCAGTGTTGCCACCAGAGTTGATGCAGTATGGTTCTGTGGGGCTTCCTGTACCCTGCATTGAGATCAAATTAATAGATGTCGTTGAGGCGGGGTACAAGGCAACTGGGAACCCGCCTCAGGGCGAGATTTGTATTAGAGGTCCTGCAGTGACCAAGGGGTATTACAAGCGTCCTGATTTGAACGAGGACGAAACGATCTTTACGAAGGATGGGTGGTTGAGGACCGGGGATGTTGGTCAGTGGAACCCGGACGGGACACTCAGTGTGATTGATCGGTGAGTGTGATTTGGTGTTTCAGAACCGCGGATTCTATATGATATTTTCTAGGATCAAGAACTTGGTGAAGCTCCAAGGTGGCGAGGTATGTTCGTGCGGGTTCTGTGGCTGCCTTGTTTCTAACGTTGATTCGATGTAGTACATTGCGCTGGAACGTCTTGAAGCGACGTACAAGTCGTGTAATTTCGTCGCCAACATTTGCGTGCACGCCTCTGCCGAGGCCAAACAACCGATTGCGATCATTATTCCCCACGAAGCCCATCTACGCCACGTACTTGTACAGCGATCTTTGCCCGGCGTGGAGTCCACCGCCCCGCTCGTGGATTTGTGCCATAACAAGGCGGTGCAGGAGTTGGTGCTGAAGGAGTGTAACGTGGTGGGCAAGAAGAACGACTTCAAGCCGATGGAGATGTTGGAGGCGGCGATTCTGACGTCGGAAGAGTGGACGCCCGAGAGTGGGTTGGTGACGGCTGCGCAAAAGGTGCAACGGACCAAGATTGCCAAGCATTTCGAGCAGGAGATCAAGGTGAGAGTGTGTGTTGTGTGGTGTTGTTTTCGTGTGCTGATTCAAGTTGCGGGCGTAGACGATTTACACGAATCAGTGAGGGAACGTTGGTCGTCGGGTGTTGTAGTTGTGTCCGTGTGTGCTCCGTATACCTACTCTAGGTTTTTTCTTGTCTTTTTTTCTGCACTGTCTACCATGTACATTCGTGTTTTCTAATCGTTGCTTTTGGGGGTGAGATAAGGAGGCGATATGGATTACGTAATGACTGTGATGCTGGCAGGAGAGTTGTTGCGAACAATCCTCTGGATTCCTCTCTTCCCCGCTCACCACTCACACTCTTTTCCTCCCTTTTTCCCTTGTCGTTGCCGTTGCACATGGGAGCGTGCAGATTTCACGTTTTACACGGTCGAGATAGCTCTTCCCCATGTCGTCGCAAAACCCGGTATGTGCCTTCCGGTTGATCGTCTGCTGTGAAAGTGGCCAGTTTGAGCGAAACGACTCACGTTTTCCTCTTTTTCGGTTGGCTTAGATTCAGAGGAAATTGGTCGTTGTCGGTGATGGCAGGTCCATTTTATGACAGGTACCGCAGACGTCGCATTTCCTCCCCACTCCCCAATTGGTATATGATTGCTCGAGCCGCTACAGGTGTTGGTATCCCACCATTCACTTCCGCGTCGATATTCTACACTTGGAGCGCGGCGTGTGTGTGCCTCCGATGTCCGCTTGAAACGGATCGCATGCTCAAGTGGCCTGGAAGTGGTCTCGCCGTGCTGATAGCGATCACTTACCGCGCCATGACAGGAGTTCGATTGCACGACCGACGTAATCGAAGACTGCACTGCACACACGACACGCGCAGTCTCTTGTCACCCGCTTATCAGATGACCGCTGGTGGGGCCAGCTCGCATTCGGGTCTTTGGGTGGGCACGTCACGATCACGTTTGTCTGGCGGACGTGTTCAGGCGAAGAAGGTTGGGCGCAATAAACTGGACGAGTTCGGACAAGGCTACCCTCGTGTTTGTTGCGTCATCAAGGCCTGATATGGTACGAACAAGGTGGACCTCGTCTTGGTCCGATGCTCATAATACCTTCTTTGGACAGTGACGTGTACCGAGTGTACAAGCCGAACCAATTTACGGGTAGCCGCAGGATCTCGCGGACAGAGTGCGCTCTTTTGGATCCACGGACAGGTACCGAGAGCGAGATCGCGGACGATGGATTTCGAGCTGGAAATAACGTCACTGCGACCCTTGACAAGGGCATGCGATACGTAGAGAGTCAATACCAGGTGGAAAAACGCAAGGCGAACAACGTGTGTTAGGTTGTGGTAAGTTTGCATTTGAATATCGCTAAGCGGGTGTGCGTGACCCAGGGTTGATCCCATTGGGGTCGAGGAAGTAAAAAAGATCAGCGGTGGACACGATGCACCGTGGTCGCTGCGAAGTGGGTGAGGAAGCGTAGTGCTATATATGGCGAGTCGGTTGCTGATTCCTAGGATCGGTGGTATTCTGCGAGAAGGGGAGGTCGGGAGAAGACTCCCGCGATAGGCTATGGTTCACCCCTTACTTTTTCTGGCGGAACAGGCTCGAAACGACGCACGAGCGACGATTTGGCGGGATTCTGGCGTTGATGCGATGACGATATCATCAGATCCGCTGGTTGTTCGGGACGAGGGGATCTGGACCTTTTTCGTTCACGAGGAACGCGGACATTGGTCTCCATGCCATTAGACGTGGTCTTGAGGCATTCAGAACGCCTCGATGGTTCCATTCTCCTTGGACGCCGCCGACTTCGATGACTATTCCATCGGTCCAGCGGTCCGTGGTGATCGCACCTTGTCGGGCACTTGGTGTGCGTGCGTTGATCACGGTGGAGGATTTCCCAGTCCTCGGAAATAGTGTGCAGTCCATGGCCGCTTTGGAGTTCGACGACAGATAGGTGGTGGATATCGATGGACGGCTATTAATTAAATGGTTTGCCTCCTTAATTTATTTCTCCCTTTTGGACAAGTGCATCCTTCCTGTGTATGAGTCGTTTTCGAAAGAATGAGAATTTCACGCAACTCGTTCATTGTAATGACACATTTTAAAACTCTAAAGTAATGTGAGCTGCAACAAGTCCATTTGAAGGATCCACCACCATATCTGAGGAATACTGTGGTTTATTGTTGCCCTTGTGTGCAGTCCAATGCAGAGTGCACTCGGGCCGAAGAAAAAGCTTCATATTCAAACTCCGAATATGACTACAATGGTGGAGGAGATGTTGAAAAGTCGGGTGGCAGGAACGAGTGGCTGATCAGGCGAGTCGAAGCGGCACTAGTTATTCGTGATAGTGGACGACGAGTACACTACACAGTAGCACTAAGATATGTACGAAATAAGGTTTGTAACTATATAGTACCAGTGGCAAGAACCTGAATGATTATCTCATCAACAGGAGAGTGAACTTGAAACACAGAATCAGCAAGCTTGGGGGTCAGGGTGACTTACTTGCCATAGATTCTTGCAAGCTGTCATTTTGTATGCAAGTAGTTGAACTATTGATGTCTCATCTTGGAGTGGGCAGACCTGGAGTTTACATTTGATGCCATTGAAGTGTCATTGTTGTTGGAATACCATATGAGTGTGGTAGCATAGCCACTGCTTACATAAGCCATGAGTATGTTGAACATTTTGACTTTGGCGACTACTATCATTGGACCAGTGTTGCAAGATGATAGGCAGTTGCAAAACTATATCTAGCTTATACAATATCACAGTTTTCAGCCTGAACTGGTGCATCTACATCAGGGGAACTGTGACAAATTGATATAGATATATATCATCTTATCTACAATAGATTTGATTGTCTAATATATCAGAATTACAACCCAATAGCTCAGGAATTATTATATCTGAGTGTGTTGACAGAGTTTATCAAAAGTTTTCATAATAGTGTTTAATATCTAAATTATCATTAATCAAAAAATGGCAATATAAATCAGGATTGTAGTGATGAGAAAGATCAACCATATGGTCTATATTGGCCTATCTGCCTAAACGGATCTAATGTCAATAAGGAACAAGATTATAATAATGATAATGACTGAAAATATGACTTACATTGTTCTATGTCCCTGCATGGACCTAATGGCAATGTAAACCAAGATTACAGTGATGACAATGACCAAATATATGTCTTACATTGGCTTGTATCCCTGCATGGGCCTAATGTCAA
>JBBPQV010000399.1:0-22491 GCA_038092675.1 Boletus rufocinnamomeus
GATAATTCTGCTGATCAGCATGCATCCTACTTGCCCATCATGATTGATAGGAAGTAAGTGGTCTTGTGTAGATTTGAAATGAGAATGCTGCTAATCAGCATACCTTCTGCTGCTCCCTTATTGATAGATTGTAAGTGGTTTGATGTGGATTTCAAATGGAAATGTTGCTTATCAGCATGTCTCCTTCTACTCTCCCATTGATAGGGAGTAAATGGTCTCATGTTGATCTAAAATAAAAATGCTGATGATCAGCATCCCTCCTGCTACTTTTCCATTCATAGCTTGTAAGTGGTCTCATGTGGATTGGAAATACTGTAAGAATGCTGCTGATCACCATGACTTCTTCTGCCATCCCATTTATAGCAAGTAAGTGGTCTAATACAGATTTGACACAAGCATCCTGCTCATTAGCATGCCTTCCCCTCCTATTAATAGAGAGTAAGTGGTTTTGTATTGATTTGAAATGAGAATGCTGCTGACAAGCATGTCTACTCCTACTCTTCTATTGATAGAGAGTAAGTGATCTGATGTGAACTTGAGATGACAATGCTGCTGATCTGCATGCCTCCTCCTGTTCACCAATTGCTAGCAAGTAAGTGGTCTGATGTGAATTTGAAATGAGAATACTGCTGATCAACATACATCTTCCTACTGCTTTGCCATTGATAGGAGGTAAGTGGTTTGATGTGAGTTTGAAAAGAGAATGCTGCTACTCACCAGGCCTCCTCCTGCTCTCCCATTAATAGCTTGTAAGTGGTCTGGTATGGATTTGAAATGTACTGAATAGCATGTCTTCTTCTGGTGTCCCATCCACAGACTGTCAGTGCCATTGATCTAATGTGGTTTAGAAATGAGAATGCTGCTGATCATCATGCCTTCCACTGCTCTCCCATTGATAGGCTGTAAGTGGTCTGATGCACATTTCAATGAAATGAGGATGCTGCTAATCAGCATGCATTCTGTTGCTCTTTTATTAATAGCTTGTAAGTGGTCTGATGTGGATCTGACATAAAAAGTCTGCTCATCAACATGCCTTCTTCTGCTCTTCCATGAATAGGCTGTAAGTGGTCCAATGTTGGTTTGAAATGAGAGTATGCTGATTAGCATGCCTTATTCCACTCTCTAATGGATACTAGGCTGTAAGTCACCTGATGCAGATTTAAAATCAGGCTATTGATGATCAGAATGCCTCCTCTTCCATTAATAGCAAGTAAGTGTTTTGATATTCATTTGAAACAAGAATGTTGCTGATTAGCATGCCTCCTTCTGCTCTTCCATTGATAGGCAGTTAGTACTCTAATGTGGATTTGAAATGAGCATGCTACTTACCAGCATACCTTTTTTTTCCTATTGATAGGAAGTAAGCAGTCTGGCATGGATTTGAAGTCAGAATGCTGCTGATTACCATTCTTCCTGCTGTTCTGCCTTTGATAGGAAGTAAGTGATCTAATATGGATTTGAAATCAAAATGCTGCTGATCATCATATGTTCTAATGCTCTTCCATTGATAGCATGTAAGTGGTCTGATGTGGATTTGAAACAACAATAATGCTGATCAGCATGCTTCCTCCTGCTCTCCCATTGATAGGGAGTAAGTGGTCTGGTGTGGATTTGAGATGTGAATGCTCCTGACCAACATATCTCCTGCTGTTTTTCCATTGATAGCAAGTAAGTGGTCTGATGTGGATTTGAAATGTGAATGCAGCTGATCAGCATGCTTCTTCTCTTCTATTGATAGCATGTAAATGGCCCGATCCAGATTTGAAATCAGCATGCTGCTGACAATTTCCTTTTAACATTTTTTCTTTCATGACTGTTCTACTAAAAGCTTGTAAGTGCTTCTATACAATATGCATATAACAATATTGGTCACTAATCAATTTATGTCCATTCTTTCTATCACTTTTATATTGATAGGATGTATGTGATTTACTTTCAAATGAAAGCAAGAATGTGATTTATCAATTAACAACAACTTTCATTTTCACAGAAGGTAATGATAAGATATGGATTTACAAGTTAGATCACTAATATATATACACATCCCCTGATACTTTGTGCAAAATAGAATGTAAGTGACTTGATTTATAATGGCCATCTGCACTCTGCTCATTAAACTTGTCACTTCATTGTCAAATCTGGCATAATTCTATGTCTTCAATTATCTGTAGCTGGTGAGTATTATCTTCTGATTTCTAAAAATTACACAGCTATGAATTGATATACCTTTAGGATGTATGTCATATTTGTGATGCAATGTTTTTGTGTTATTTACATCTACACTTTGTTGACATTCAGGAGGTAAGGTATACATATAATAATTTAATTATTCTTATGTATAATTTGAATAGACAGTCAGCTTTTACCCTGAAGCTCTATATATTACAACTAATATCATCCAGATTGTCACCAACCCTCAATCCTACCCAGTAAATCTTATATTATCTGATTATACTATATATTTGCTAAAATACTCTCATGTCTTCCAGGACTCTCTTCAAACAAGAGAGGCAATGTCCATGGCATGTGTATTATTAGAATTTATCAAATATGTTCATCATACCAATTTCCTATATATTTCAGACTAAAAAGCCAGCCAACACAAAAAAAGAGATCCTTCAAAATGGCATTGGTAAGTTAATTAATTTCAAATTCCAATGGGCTTTATACATACAATCCTTGATAGACCTTTTGTTACTTCTTCAATATTCCTTTACTCTGGTCCAAAACAAGTGTGAAAACCCTTTTGCATTGGCAGTGCAAAGGTATCAAGCATCAGGCACATCTGCCCAGGTATCCAAGACACTGGATCAGCTCTTTGTCAAATATTCTGCTGCCAATGACATGGAGGAAAAAAAAAAGTTGTCATGGATGTAATCTTGCAGCACCCTTTGTGTAGGTAGTGAAGTTACATAGCTTTTCACATACTAACTTGATCTCATAGCAAGTGGCACCAGCCATTAGGATTTGAAAGAAGTGTTGGAGTACTGAGGGGCATTGGTCATGAAGATTTGGAGAAAGTGTTCTGATTTGAGGGTGGCTCATCTGATTAGCTGTGAACCTGCATGATGAGCATACTGCCAGTGTATCATAATGTCATGCTCATTCTGAATGACTAAAGGGATGAGTTATCACACTATTGAATTATTGACCCATCAACATCACAATGATATACACTTGGATCACTCAGCATTCAGCATTCTTGAACCTCCACCTTATTCACAGTCTACACATAGTCCACCTCTGTGATCATATCAAATCCTGTCCCCTCATCTGCTTGAACAAGCCTGTGTGACTCCCCTCCTTCTCCACAACCAGACCTCTAAGAATGAGGAGGGCATCAAGATCAATACCAATATGCCACTGTAATTTTTAAAAAAAATGATGCCGAGAACACACTGCTAGGTTTTTTCTAAGGCTTGTAACACAGGAGCAGGCAAGCCACGTCAATAACGGGGACCATGGACAGGCCCATCCGTGCAGCATGTTCTTTGTTGGCGTACAGATATCGGGCAATGAACATCGTAGCAAAAGTCTGTGCAGTTTGTGTGACAACTCGGATGCAGTTCAAGTTGTGCAAATATTAGCTGTTACTTTATATCGAGTCAGTACCTTAACTTTTGCACGAGAACGCCTCGTCATGATTATAGCTCATTTTCAGTGTCCCGGTCAGGGTCAGCTTCTCGTCGTGGGCTTGCGAGGTAAACATCCCCACCTGGTAGACGCATTAGCAGCACCACGCGTATTAAACGGGTTGACAACGATACAAGAACAGTAGGCCAAGTAACAATAAGATCCAGTGAACTACAAACGAGTTTCGTCAGTGTCAGCATCACCCAATCGTATTCAAGCATACCTCGCTCAGAATGAGTAGCCTAATTGCAATGCAGAATATACTGATCTGCACATAGCACCTTCCGGATGGCCAATCTTGCAATCATAGCTAGTTAGAACGAGCCGAGATTTGCTCTGGCGTAAACCATCGACACGAATGGCAAGTCCTACAATAATGACAGTCAGCAGAGAAGAGAAGAGAGGTTTGTAATGTGGCTCGAACATATCACTTCGAGCACTGTGGCCAGCCTGGCGTCTGTCCGAGTCAATCGAACAGAGACGACAGCAATAGGGTATGGCGTAATACCGTTCGCACGTTCACTTCCCGGCCTCGGGACGAATCTCATAGTATGTCATTCCCGGAGGGGAACGACTGTCTTCATTCCAGTCTCTCAAGGGTCGGGGCCGTTCCCCCTATGAACCTCGATCGAAATTGTCCGCTATTATCCCGAGTTCATCGTCGAGATAGCGCCTGAATGTAAAGTACAAGCCGTCCCGAGTACATCAGGTATGCAAAAAGACAACAAAAGATGCCCACCAAACGCCTCTCCACCAAACCCCATCCCTAGCTCTCAAAGTCAAACGCAACGTCCCATCCACCCCTCGCACTCCGTCTCCGACGCCTCATCCTCGCCGCCGCAAACGGCAGCATACCCTCGTTGTCCCTCCACCTCTCCGCTCGCCTCTCCAACGTTTCTGAGACCCCCGCGACACCGTCAGGAATCATCTCTTGTTGGGTTTCCTTGATGATAGGCCCCACCGCGCCCTTCCAATCCCAGTCTGCACCCCGATGCACCGCCTTCCGGAACAACTCACCCAGGAGCGCTTTATGGACAATCCGCGCCAGGGGGACGGGCGAAAAGAATGCGCGCTGGTGTGAGGCTTGCTCCTCGACACCTGTCAGCATCGCGACGGTCGGTATTTGTGCGTGTCGTCGGCGGAAATGGGCTTCCGAGGGGAAACGGGGGAGGATGGGTATGTCGGGAAGATCATCGTCTGTGGGCCGAGTATGATCCCCGAGACTGAGGAGATGCGAGATGGTTTCGATTTTGACTGAGGATGAACCTGTGCGTTCTGGCGCGGGCTGGTGTTGCCGGATACGATCTAGGAGGGTGTGTAGATCTGGATCTTCGTTGGGGCGGAGGTGCGTGAGGAAATCGACGAGACGATAGGTGCCTTCTGGCCGGGGGAGATTCGCCTCGTGTTTCATGCGATGAAGGAGATTTACAAAGACGACGAGATAAGTCTGGAGATTGGGTTGAAAACCGAACGCGTGCAAGGCGTGGATGACGATGAACGCCGCGGCGTAATCCTCGCGTGCCATGAACGTCCGAAGCGCAAGATGGAACGCAGACACGGAGACGACCGTCGACCGCCCTAATGGTCGACCTTTGGTCTGTTGTAGGTGGCACGCAAGCATGTCTCGGAAAAGGGTTCGAGGTGGAACGACATTCTCTGGGTGTCTGTGTCTCCGGGCCACGCGGGGGTGCCTCAACATGTTTGTAGCACGGAAGAGCATCTTGTAAGTGACATCGTTGGGCATCAGCTCGTCAGATCGCTTCTGCATGAGAACGTGGTAGAGCTCGAACGCTTCCTGAAACCGTTGCTGAACGAAATTGACACGGATGAGGGCATTAAATACGCTCGCATCTGGGGAGGCGCCGGCCGATTTCATGCGAAAGAGCACATCCTGGATCGCGTCGCCGTTCTTGGGATCGATGTCATTGAGGGTGCCGATAATATCCGAATACGGGGTCACATCCGGCAGCACGCCTTGTGTGCCACACATGTCCTCGAAGACCTGGAGCCACGTTTGTGCGGCGTCCAAACGGTTGGCGCGCATATTGATACTCGCGAGCTCACCGACGAGGTCTGGATACTCGCTGAGCTTAATCTGGCGTATGGATACGAATGCATGGGCAAGGTCGTCTACGAGTGCGCCCGAAGCGTGTTTGAAATCTGTCAGATAATGGACGAGGTCCATGAACGCCGGCACGTCGTACGCCTGTTCCTCAAAGAGTTTTTTCAACGAGGGGGGGGTCTCCCTAATATTTGACGCTTTATGGACGATGCTGAGCGCAGTCATGCGGAGAGAAAGGGAATAGACTGCCACGAAACCCTCCTTGAGCATGCGATCATACAGGGCGAGTCCGACATCGAATAAATGTCTTTCCAAGCAAAAGCGGATCAGGCGCATGAACGCCATGGAACGGTAGGTGTTGTAAAACTTGCCGTCGGAGATTTTAGACATGAGATAGGATTCGAGCGTGTCGGCGCGCGGTGTGAGGAGCAGTCTGTCTGCGCCAAAGAGCAGTGTGTTGACCCTCGCTCTGTAAATTTTTTGCGATGTTACCGGTGTGGGCGCAGCTGGACCAGCCAGGTTGTGAGCAGAACGTATCCAGTTGCGCGACAGCATGGCGGGGCGAAACGAAGAGACATGTCGAAATGGCGAAAGCATGCATTCGTAACATTTGCTTTGGACTTGGACCTCCTAATACCCGATGTGACGTGACATCGATCACGTGCACGCCGTGACACACGCGTTAAGTAATTATCAGCGCGTCGCGTCGCGTCTTCTTTCCTTCCTACCACCATCATCCCCCCAAATGGCCACCCACGAAGAGCACCAATACCTCGCCCTCGTCCAACGCGTCATCACCGACGGCGAACCACGCAACGACCGCACCGGCACCGGCACACAAGCCCTCTTCGCACCCCCCGCCCTCCGCTTCACCCTCACCCACGCCTCCTTTCCCCTCCTCACCACCAAACGCACCTATCTCAGAGGCATCGTCGAAGAACTCCTCTGGTTTATCCGCGGAAAGACCGATGCCAACCTCCTCTCCCAACGCGGCGTCAAGATCTGGGACGGAAACGGGTCCAAGGCGTTTCTCGAGTCCCGCGGACTCGGACATCGCCGTGAAGGCGATCTGGGCCCCGTATATGGATTCCAGTGGCGTCATTTCGGCGCGTCGTACGTCGATTGCGATGCCGATTATACAGGGCAGGGCGTCGATCAGCTTCAGGAATGCATCGATAAGATCAAGCATAATCCCACCGATCGACGGATCATCCTGAGTGCTTGGAATCCAGCGGGTGAGCGAAACGCCTGGTAGGATCGACGCTGGAGAGATTGACAATGGCAAACAGCGATTCCAGAGATGGCGCTACCGCCGTGTCATATGATGTGCCAATTTTACGTGCACATGGCATCCACCCCGGATGGCAAAAACGGGCTTTCGTGTCTCATGTACCAACGCTCCGCTGACCTCGGTCTCGGTATCCCCTTCAACATCGCCTCCTACGCCCTCCTCACACACATGATGGCACACGTCACCCACACCGAACCACGCGAGCTCATCATCCAGCTCGGAGACGCACACGTCTACAAGGACCATATCACCGCACTCCAAACACAGCTCCAACGAGAACCAAAACCGTTCCCCACGATCCGTTTTGCGCGAGAAATCGATGATATCAACAAGTTTGAGTACGGGGATATTATAGTGGAGGGATATGATCCACATCCGACGATACCAATGAAGATGAGCGTGTAGCAATAGGGGACTATGTACCTGATACCACGTAACCGAATGCTTTCTATGTAATGTACACTGGCCATCCGACAGACAGAACAACGATTAGCAAAAGGGCTGCATGAAAGTGAATGTAGAAACCGAGACGGGGGGAATCACACGCGCGCGGACTCAAGACGCATCCGCACCTTTCTCAGACAGCATCCTCAGACTCTTCCTCGGCCGCTCGCTCTCGAAACTATCGCTCACATCCCGTCCCCGCTTACTCTTTGGCTTTCGCGACGGCGACTCGCCCCGAAAGTTGGGCGCCACAGCCGTGAACTGGTTCTCTGAAAAACTCGCCGTCCTCCCCACCGACCGAGTCGAACGACGGTCGACGACTCCCAACCCCGACGCCGATGCGACCGACGCCGTACTGATGTTGCGCGAAAACGTACGCGGCGTCGCCGGACCGTCCCCAAGCGTCGGCGTATCAGGTCGCCACACCTTGATCGGCTCCAGATCCAAGTCCTCTCCCACCGCTTGGCCACCCAAAACGGCTGGATCAAACCCGTCCTCCTCTGCCGAGACGAGGCCCTTCAAAATGTATCGATAGGCCGCTTGAATGAGCCCATGGAATGTCCCGTCCTTGGTATAGACCCGCAACCAGACCTCAGCGAAAGAAGAGGGCATCAAGAGCGAAATGTCGCTGTAATCCGCCTTGCTACACTCTGCGACGTCCACGTCAACAAACCGATCCTCCGAAACCGAAAACGAGAAAATGACAGCGCCAAGGAGAGGACGCACCGTTTGGTTTCTTCTTGGAATAAAACGTCACCTCGTCCAACGGATTCTTCTCCCCCTTGCCATAGTGTAACTGTGAACATGTCACGGCTACATGACTCGGCTTGAGCTGTGCCACCAGCTCCTCGTCCACGCCTGTCAGTACACCCGATTTCGCCACCTCGACGATCGCGTCTGGTGTCACCCTGGCTTTAATCATGTCCTTGTCCTTGTGCGGAAAGACCTTGTAGTCGACGACTTTGTAGAGGTCGCGGGTGCGGATGCGTTCGATAATTGCACGCGCGGATTCGAGTTCCTGTGTGTGCATGGGGCGATGAATGTGCGACGAAGGCTAAGACAAGGGACTTACTTTGCTCGTCGACTCTTCGATAGTGTTGAGGAGGTTATCCGTGAGATAGACATAACGCTTTGGATTCTCGACGTGGTCTGCAATCTTGAGATGCGGCTCTGCCTCGAGCAGCGCATCGATGACCATGTACTCGATCGCCTTGGCTGTGTCACGTATCCATCAGTCCGTGTGCACGGCAATTGAAAAAAGGAGACATACTGGTCTTGTGATTGTAAATGCGTTTATGGAGGGAAAACCGGGTATAAAACAGTTCATAGATCTGATTCGCGTCCTTGATATCATAGCATATCTTGCCTTCGACGACGCGCGCAGAGTGGATGAGTCTGGAAAGGGACGCGAGACACGGAGGCACGAGGCATTGAGTATTGTGTCCGACGGGAAACCCCATGGATGCGCGCACCTCGATATAGAAATGTTGCCTTTATCGCCCACCGTGTGGCAATCCCTCAAGATGTAATCGAATCTATCGTGCCGCATGTGAGGAAAGAAGCACCACCGCTCAGACGACTTACTTGTCCACGTCAAGTCCGTTCCGCTCGTTCGCCACGATCTCGAACAAGAATGGCATCGTCTCGCCGAGCCTGTCGTCGTCGTCATCGTCATTGATAGACACGGTCAAGGAAATGAAAGAAAGAGACGTACGCGCAACGCTCCTTTTTCCCAGCGATGAGCGCCTTGACGAGGGTCGCTTCCTCGGGCGTGATATCAAGCTGATACGTCTCCACCATATCATCAAACATCATCTCGCTCGCTTGTTCGTGCTTCCATTTCTTGCCCGGTCTACCCGCGGCACGGTCGTGTGATCAGGAATACGTGTTTGATTCCCAACACATGCGCGGAGGTTAGAACGTAAAAACGTAAGAGGGACGAACGGGGACGGGGATAGAATGGGAGAGGGACATACAGCGCCGCGGGGATAAAAATGCCATCCCAGACATGCGACCACGGACCATGTCCGAGGTCATGACACAGCCCTGCCAACTCGACGCACTCGATGTGTTGGTCGGTGATGCCGAGGGTGTGATCCATGTCTCTGAGGTGTGTCGCCATGAGTCGAGCGAGGTAGCCCACGCCTGGCGAAGCACGCGTCAGTCACGTCTGATTATTCTTTTTTATATCTCTCTCGGGATCTGGAGACGCACCGAGACAGTGCTCGAACCGATTATGCGAGGCACCGGGAAAGACATAGTACGAGAGACCGAGCTGTTTGATGTGCCTCAGGCGTTGAAAGTGTTTTCTAGACGTCTCCAACGATGAGGTCTCGCACACGCGCGAGAGACGGGTGATCATACGCACGTATCGATAAAAGAGCAAATCCAAGGCGAAAACGAGACTAGACGGCGCACAACGAAGTCAGCGAGGATCCGGAAGCGGGTATATGCTACCCAAACTCGCCATAGTCGTGCACGCTGTCCTTGAATTGCCGTGTTTGCAGCAAGCGACTCCGCGTCGACTCAGACTCTGTCATGCTCGACGTGCTGGATGGTGTCCACGTTGTGGGTGATGGCAAGAGGGCAAGCGAACGCTACTGGATGTACCTGATGTTATTCAAATTCATTACACGTGTACTACTCGTGCCAACTGCACAGGACGAGAAGGTGCTAGCATCCTTCATATATCTTAACCGATCTAGACACGGCCAGTGCGAAAAACACCAGAGGCGAGCGCTGACGATGGTCCATCCACGACGCGGCACAAACTGTGTACCTGTCTCGATCCGTCTTTCCTAAAGCGCCGGGAATATAAATTACCGGAGAGACCGTCCAGGCGAGCCATGAATAAATGGTGGTCGAGGACGAGTGATCTGTGGATTCAATACACGTGCGGGTCTAGGCGTCTGCAACACCGGCACCAGACTCGATGAGACTGGGGTCATACGGTGGTGCACGTCCTGCGCAGAATCGAAGGATCAGCGTCACTGATCATACACGCATGCGCGACGCACCGCTCAGGGACTGTTGCGGTCCATGACAGTCAGAGCCTCTCAGCGAACGCGTGGCGCGCACCGCCTCACTCACCTGGTTGCAGTGCCAAGTGTCCCATGGGGGCAAGAGTCATCGAGTCAGAACCCGTCTGACCCTGCTGTTCCTGGCTCATCCCCGTACCCTGTACGTTTTGTCCGGGTTGTCCTACACCCGGCGTCTCGTCCTGCAGCCCTTTTTCATCACCCGACCCGCTCCCCTTGCCCATTGCCGGCCGTCCCTCCACTCGCCTCACAAACTCACCCCACACAGCGCGCTCGTCATTGCCCATCACCTCAAACAAGTTCCTCACGGTCGCATCCGCCTTGCGGTACACCCCCCTGTGTCGACACACCGTGCTCTTCACATAACGACACCCAAACACGCGCTCAAACGCGGCCTTTTGCGTCGCGGTAGGTGACTGCGCCACAATCGCATCCATCGCGCGGAAGCCTGCCGCGATCTCGGACACGGTGTAGTCATTTGGCCAGCGCTTGAGTGGCGGATGTGGGTGCTGAGGAAACGAAGTGCGTGTGGCAGTGCTGGGCGTGTTGGGACTGTATAGCGGGGTTTGGGGTATCACGGGGGACTGCAGGTTCATAGTGGAGCCATGGAACGGGCTGTTGACTGGTGTCGTCATCTCGCTCGTTTCGGTCCCGTTTCGAGCAGGTGGGTGGGTGCTGAGTGGGGGGCTCGCGAGTGGTGGGGCATAGGGTATCGTCTGAGTAGGGAGCATGTAGCTCATCGGGGGCGGGATATAGACATGTGCAGGATAGCTTTCGGGGATGTAGAACCGTTTGGCGGAGGGAACCTCAGCAGTGTCCGCGAGGGGCCGCTTGAGCTGTGCGGCTGACGTGGGCGAGGGCACGCGGTGCGCGGCGGCGGGAGACGCTTGCTTCTTCTTGACCTGCAAGGCAAGTTCCTCAGCGAGTCCTGCGCATTCATCGTCGCCCAAGCCGGTGAGGAGGCTCTTTCGGAGCTTGTACAGGAGACGTTGCTCAGACTCGATCGTGCGGACGGTGGTGATCATGTGTTGTTCCCAGTGTCCTGTCGCACTGTTGTAGGTGTCGACGTACGAGGTCGACGTCAGTTCGAGGTCAGACACGACCGAGGGGTAGTGCGAGAGCGAGAAGAGGGGAAAGGTCGATATTTCGTGCGTGAGCCGTATGGGGTCGCAGTTGGACTGTGGAGTGGAGTCAGCGCCAGATAGAGAGATGCATCGAGCGAGTGATTTACCCTGTACCAGATGACGAGGGTGACGGAGCGCTTGAGGGCCTGTTCCATCTGGGATTGGCGGTCGTCGTGTGGCTGGGTTTCTGGCGAGGGTGGTTTGGGATGGACACGCGTACCAGCATGCTGGAGGAATGGCTGGCCATTGACTAGAGGTCTGGTAGCGGCGAGGGTATGAACGCGGTCGATCTGGATGGACATTGTCTGGACATCGCTGTGAGTGGTGACGGACAAAAACAAAGAGCCGACTTACTTTGGTCCACTGCTTGGCGAGCTCGGTTTCAGCGGGACAAGTTTCAAGTCCACGAGGCCCGCCCGTTTCTCACGAGAATCTCGACTCAAGCTTTGACGACGAACTGCGCAGTCTCTTCCATGTGAAGTATTGATCGTTGTGATAGGTATTAGACAAGTTAAGCTTGTAGAGGTGTGAGGGATCCTGATCAAGTCTTGCAGGTACAGTACTGCGCCGACGGATTCACGCTCGCGTTGGGCGTTTAAAAACCAAACAATGGAATAGGTTTTGGAGGGGGGTTGGAACTTGGTGTGCTGTATTGACTGATCACCTTCGTAGGATTAGAACGACTATCCTCTGATCTCGAAGTTTCAGGTTTGGTTTGGGGAGACTAATTGATCTACGTAGTGCTATCATCAAGGTCTGTTCGCAGGTCTCTCCATCTTGGAACAAGATCGCAACGATGGAGTCATCCACTTGGTCATCTCGAGTTCACTCTGGCACCCTCTGAGCAAGAATTCAACTCAAAGACCGTTTTAACTTTTCAGCAAGCAACGGCGTCGGGTACTTGCTTTGTATCCCAAAACAAGCGTTTCCGTCAGTTGTCTTTGCGTTCCTCTCGATGATGACAGCTGAGGGATTGGCATGGCGGAATTAGTCCGCTGGACATCAACGAAAACATTGCGATCTCGGCCTCAAAATTCGTTCTCCCGGGGCGGTGCTCTCCGCCATCCAGTGTTGCTGTATCACCGTCGCTTGTGTTGGGTGACAACCAGAACATGGTCTAGTAGGTACATGTTTTACCCGCTGTGAGATCCCAACTAGATCGAACGCAGCCAACTTGGTCAGAGCCCAACGACACGCCCTGTTGCTAGATGAAGATGGTGCGCTGTATTGATTGTGCCAGTTTAAGACAGTGAGTAGTCCCTAGTAGTTGCTTACCTAGTACGTTTCTATTTTCATTTCGTGCAGGCCCGACCGTTTCAGAGATTCGGTATGCGCAGGAGAAAGGATGCTTGCCGCGCGGAAACCGTTGGTCAATCGACTCCGTAATGTACTAACCCGATGGTGTTCACATTGTCTCTGGAGACAATTAGGATTTAGACCAGGGTACAGCATTCTATAGCCTAATGACATCTGTCTGAAGCCAGTTACAGTGTGGCCCCTATCAGGGGAACATACCTCAGAAATGACAAACCTCATTTCCTGCAACGGGCCAGCAACACACTGCCCTGAGTGAACATCCCAAATCCTGATGGTCTTGTCACTGTTGTTTTGCGACAAGACCATTAGGACTTGGTATGTTGATGTTGGCCAGTATTTAACAGGTCCATTGCAGGAGCATACCTTGCCTGATGGCGGATATATGCTGCAGATGGTCACCAACGACACAGGCACCCTAAAGAATCGGGAATTAGATACGATACGAGAGAAAGCCAAGGATATTTCCTTTTATCCTCTGCTTCTCCAACAGACGTTGTCGTACGCGGGGATAACACCGCACTTCAAGGACTGCTACTCATGATAGATACTATATGCGCAGTAGGAACACTTGCCTGTGCTGCATAAAAATCCGCATGTCGTGTGTTTGGGAATAAGATTGAAGGCCGTAGCGGTCGAGACTCGAGAATATTGATAAAACATGACCAAACAAGCGCAGTAATGACCTCAAGTTGAACGTGTCACTACTGGCATACATACCTGCTCGCCGCTCGTTCACATTCTATCATCAACTATCGCGCACACTGGGGACAGGTCTTTATTACTTTTTGCCGTTGGTGAGTATCGTATCCAATCAGATATTGACGTGCAATAACGTATGGCTCCCACCCTATTTTGGCGATCCAATGTTGCTTCTACAGTAGTATTTCCCATAGTTTTGTACAGTCTGGTATTGTCCAAACACCTTTCCTGCAGCCATGTCTGCCAGCGTACGGGCGAGAAGACCCGCTTCTCCTCCTCCTGGCCTTCCACACGTCATTCCTTCAACCCACAAATACCCTCCAATTTCTCCACGAAAAGATGACCTGGACGCGGACCAGCGACGGGAGGCAGCTGCAAAGGGATATGGTCCCACTCGGAGAAAGCATCCTCCTGGCGGGCTAAGAATAACGTCTGGAGAGTGGAAGCTCCTCGTCCTCGTCCTCATAGTCGCGACTTTTGTCCGGCTCTTCCGTATATCAAAACCGGACAGCGTTGTGTGCGCCTCGAAATTCAGTTTCATGGGTGCCCACCGTGCTGACGTCTCGTTACGCCTGTAGGTTCGATGAAGTTCACTTTGGCAAATTTGCCGCGCGCTATATCAAGACGCGTTATTTCGTGGACGTCCACCCGCCCCTGGCCAAGCTATTGATAACAGCCGCAGCATTTCTAAGTGGATTTGATGGAGATTTCGACTTTAAAGACATTGGAAAGTGGGTGTTATTAGATGTCCCGAGGTAGCTGATCCTTGAGCTGATTCCATAGAATCTTTGTAAACACGCCATACGTCGCCATGCGTATGGTCCCCGCTCTGCTTGGTGTCGGCACCATTCCAGTTGCCTACCTTACGCTACGCGCTCTCGATTGCAGAGCCACCACCTCCCTACTCGCCACTCTCTTTTTAACTTTCGAAAATGGTCTCATCACCCAATCCCGACATATCCTCCTTGATTCACCGTTGGTGTTTTTCACCGCGCTCACGATGTTCCTATTTGTTGGGTTTTGGAACGAGGACAAGCAAGAGCCTTTTACCGAACGCTGGTGGACGTGGCTCATTCTGACCGGTCTGTCACTCGGTGCGGTCCTATCTTGCAAGTGGGTCGGCTTGTTCACCGTCGCAACTGTCGGCGTGTGCACCGTGCTGCAGTTATGGTTACTCCTCGGGGATTTACGCGTCAAGCCTCGCACGTGGGCGAGACACTTTCTCGCGAGAGCGTTGTGCCTCATCGCTATTCCCATCTTGTTTTACATGACCATGTTCGAACTGCATTTCATGATTCTTGGAAGTGCGGGCGAAGGGGATGCCTTTATGAGCTCTGAGTTCCGGCAGACGTTGGGGCATGGTATGCCTGATACCTACGCTGGTGCGTTTGCGTCTGTTGTCGAGGATAGTATAATTGACGTCGCCCTCAGACGTTGCTTTTGGTTCCGATGTGTCTATCCGTCATCTGAATACCCAAGGTGGCTACCTGCACTCACATTTACATAACTACCCCGGTGGAAGTGGACGTACGTAGCTCTGTCGTTGGTCACAATCCAGGCTGACATCCCATTCAGAACAACAGATCACCCTCTACCCACACCGAGATGAAAATAATCTATGGCGTATTTTCAATGCCACCTTTGACGGGTATCCCCAGTATGAATTCGAAACGCACCCCATCGAATATATCAAAGATGGATCGCGCATCAAGCTGCGGCACATCACTACCGACAAGTCCCTCCACTCACACGATGTCCGTCCACCCGTCTCCGATGTCGACTTCCAGAATGAGGTATCGGGGTACGGCATGCCTGGGTTTTCGGGCGATATCAACGATGACTGGGTGGTCGTGATTGCTAAAGGTGATAAGAACGACAAGGAGTCGAGTAAGCGTCTGAGGACGTTACGAACGTACTTCCAGTTGAGACACTTGAATACGGGGTGTTATCTCTTTTCCCACAAAGTGAAGCTACCGGAATGGGGATTTGAACAACAGGAAGTGACTTGCAACAAGAATGCGGTCAAGGCGAATTCGCTGTGGTATGTCGAGACTGCTGCCAAACATCCCCAGTGTACGTGACTTGCACTCGGCCCGAATTCGCGAGGTGCTGACTATGGCGATGGCGTGCAGCGCCCGATGATGCGGAGAAGGTCAATTACAAGATTCCAGGGTTTTTGGCCAAGTTTTGGGAACTGCAGCAGGTAATGTGGGCGACGAATGCTGGCCTGACGGACAGACACCCATATGACTCTCGTCCGCTGACCTGGCCTCGCCTTCGCCGTGGCATCGTAAGCCGCCTTGACACTTTGAACGACCTACCCTTGATAACTCACTCGATCTCAGAACTTTTGGGGAAAGGACCATCGTCAGATCTACTTGATGGGCAACCCGTTCGTTTGGTGGTTAAGCACTGCCTCAGTCATCGCTTACATCCTCATTCGTGGATTCCTCATTTTACGTGCGAAGCGAGGGTACAGAGACTTTGAGAACAGTAAGTACTATGTTTGGACCGGTCGTTGACGTGGACTTGACCGAATATCTAGCCAAAGTGGTCAAGTACGACTCGCTGTGTGGTCTCCTCTTTACTGGCTACTTTTTGCATTACTTCCCGTTCTTCCTCATGAGCCGTCAACTGTTCCTACATCACTATTTCCCCGCACTGTACTTTGCGATCCTCTTGTCTTGCGCCGTATTCGACTTTGCGACGTCGACGTTGAAGCCCAAGATTCGACTGCAAATCGCCGCCGTACTCGCGATCATGGCGATTTGGAACTTTTCCAAGTTTAGCCCGCTGGTGTATGGAACCACGTGGACGAAGACGCAATGCAAGAGTGCGCAGTGGGTGAAGACGTGGGACTTTGCCTGGTGGGTTTTCTCGTCCTTTTTTCTCTCTTGGTGACGCTGATGGACGTGATAACCGCTACATTTCAAAGCAACGAGTTTTTGGACGACGTGAGTCTTGTTTCTTTGAATCCGTTGGATGGAACGCTGACATGGATTCTCCGCGGGTGACTGTAGTATTCGCAGTACAACGGGACCCCGGCGCCAACGCAGAACAACACGGCCCCTGTACAGTCCACGATCGACAACAAGCCCGATGGCCGCGCTGCGCTCGTCGTTGACGAAGATCAGCAAGCCGTCGTCGCCGAGCTGAACACGATCCTGCCATCGGGGATTATCGCCGAGCCTGGCAAGGACGTGTTTGCAAAGGACGACCGAGAGGCCAAGAAGAGCATGGCGAGGTACGATTCGGATCAGGGGGACGTGGAGCGGGTGATTAGTATGGTTAGTGTGGAGGAGGTGAGCGGTACGGCTGTGGAGAGTGTCGAGGTTGGAACGCAGACGCAGACGGGGGCGGCGGGTGCTCGTGAGCCTTTAGAGGCGATCGAGACATCGTCGGTGCCCGTGCCCGCGGTGGAGGCACAGACTACGGTTCCGGCGGGGAAAAAGCCAGAGGGACCGTTGGACCACGAGGAAGCGCTAGCGGACCAGGTTGCGCATGAGTTGTACCCCGAGGCGAGGGATGTGCCAGAGGAGGGGCTTGCGCACGACGAGTGATCCTACTATGTAGACTTGGCATATCGCATCTCCGTTCTTGTATCATGTATCAGACAGTCTTTTTTTGCATAGATATCCTTGGAGGAACGTTCGAAGATGGATATATACGTGATATGGTGAGTGCTGTCAAGGACTGTAAGTAGATATAGTGTAGCACCTCCAACCGCTCTAGACAGTGGTATGTTGTGATCTAATTAATCTTCAGAAGCCCTCTCGACTGCCTCCCGGACCTTGGCACCATCCGCAGCCCAAGACGGCCGCGGCAACTTGTACGCATCGCCGACCCGCGCATACGAATTATCGCCCAAGCGCGAGACCGGCTTGAATTTGGTGACGTCGACCGTCCCACGCTCGGTCAACATGTCCTTGCGAACGTGAATGTATTTCACGTGTGCGAGGATGAGGGTGGTGGTGCACACGCCCGAAGCGGGGTCGACGATGGGGGTGGTTTGGTAGAGCTGGCACTCCATGCTGAACGCGCTTTCTTTGACGCGGGGCGCTTTGACGTGGATCTGAAATGCGTCCAAAAAATTATTTCAGTCGCGTCGACCCCAAAGTAAGTACATGGTGGACAATGGGACGATGGGGATGAATGAATGATGCTAGTCATAGTCATACGCACGCTGGGCTGCTTTGTGAGTCCGCTCAGGGACCACTCGCTCACGTCAGGCGGTGCATCGATCGATGTGGCGTTGGCGAGCTCGATAAAGGGTTCGCTGATGATGTTGATGACGAAGCCGCCAGTACTGTTCTTGACGTTGTTGGTCGTGTCTTTGAGTCCGCCCGGTGCTGCGTTGAGGCAGGAAACGGCGACGACGGGAGGCCAGTTGGTTATCTTGACAATGCCATATCGACATGAACGTTGGTCGGGGCGTAAAGAAAGGGTCCAGTGGGTTTTATGTGGTTGGATAAGTGGATGCCAATCGGAATCGTGTTTATATGGGGGGGGTGTGCCTGTGACTCACCATTCCAAACCAACTGTGGACAAAGCGCGACGATCAGGATCAGGATTAGCTGACGCACCGCATAAGGAGTCAGGACGGTATCGCACCTGAACGGGGCCAAGTTCTCGATGCCTTCTTCTGAGATGGTAGAAACGAGGGCGATAGGCCGAGGAACGACACCACTGATCATGAGGGCGTACAATTTGCTATTGGGAACGACGGTCGCCACAGCGTGCAAGTTCCGCGGATGAGTGCCAGCAATACATCATGATAATTTTCACCAATTCATCGCGAGGGACGGTGATGAAAGTTTCCTTACTTTGGATCTGCTTCTGCGGTGACGACGGTCTTCCATCCTTGTTTCTCTCCTTCCATCCATTCGCGGCCGTCGGGCGTGCTGTCGATCTTTTGGCACCACGACCAAGTTAGGTTGGGTGGGTGAGTATACTTGCTACCGAGGTCGCGGTCGAAGGGGGGCAGTGTCATCTTTTTCTCGTTGTCCTGCGGCGTCGCTGGTGGGGTCGGATGGGCTGGACAGTGAAGGCGTTCGATCGATCAGTTGCATAGTTCCATACCGTATCAACGAAAACTAAATCTGAGCGCGTCGCTAGTGGCGCTCCCACAATTGCCGCTTGGCAGGGACGAAGCAGAATGCGGATGACTTGCCTGGCTGGCAGACACGTACTGGGACAGCGACCGGACACTGGCAGCGAGTCGGACGGTGCTCGGGAGACTGCCGTGTCCTCCCGGTCCACGGCCTGCGTGCCAAATGCGACCGGCGATTCCGACCATGGTCAACTTTTGCTGAGCGTACTTCAAGTGCAAAAGTACAAGTTCGACCTTAGGCTGACGAAACTCAAACACACGGTGACTCACGGCGCCTTGACTTCTTGGGTTCACATGCTTGTCTATTCTCATCGGCTACTGTTAATACGGAAACGGACGGGAAGCCTGGTATGTTCTGATCAACTCTATCGTTCAAGACCTGTATCTGGTAGACCAGATCCTCTACCGGTATCCCTCCGACACATATGGGTGCTTCATGGGTCGAGACGTGACTCGTGTCTAGAGCCTGCGTATGGCTTCCTCCACATTGCTCTCCTCTGTAGCCCAGACAGGGCGGGGTAACCTGAATGGATCGCCGACTCGAGTATAGGATATATCTCCCAAGCGCGCAACGGGTTTGAATTTAGTGATGTCGATCGTCCCACGTTCGGTCAACATGTCGTTGCGAACGTGAATATACTTGACGTGCGCCAGCACGAGGGTGCTCGTGCATTCTCCGGTCGTGGGGTGGACGATATCGATCGCTTGGAAGAGCTCGCATTCCATGCTGAACGCGCTCTCCTTGACCCTGGATGCTTTGACGTGCACCTGTGATACACAATCGGCCATGAATTCAGAACGAGAGACTTGAAATGTACGGTACACTGGGTGCTTTCGTCAATCCGCTGATGGACCACTCGTCAAAGCCCGGTGGGGCGTCTATCGACGTGACGTTGGCGTTGTGAACGAATGGCTCACTGATGATGTTCACTGTGAAGCCGCCCTTGCTGTTCTTGACATTGTTTGTCGTGTCCTTAATCCGTGCAGGTCCGTTCGAGCAACAAAAAGACACGAGCGGCGGCCAGTAAGTCACCTGGATACCAGGTGTTAGGTGTACCCGGGGTCATTCAATGTGTCCGCCAAGATAGTGACACACCATATTGAACCAGCTGCATGGACGGCAAGCATTGATGATCAATATGCCGTACGAGATCGAGAGGCGATGACTGAGATGCACCTAAAGGGTGCCAAGTTCTCAACGCCATCCTCTGAGATGGTGGAGACAAAGGCGATTGGTCTGGGCACGATGCCACTGATCATCAGCGTGTACAGCTTCCTGTGGTACGATGTTCAAGTCGCATTTGATCAATGAGACAAAGGTGGGTGCCTTACAGACGATCGGACTCTGCTGTATTGATGGTCTGCCATCCTTGTTGCTCGCCTTCCAACCATGCTCGGCCTGCGGGCGTACTGTCGACCTGTTGGCAATAAGACCACGTCGGGTTGGGTGGCTCGGTGAACTTGGATTGGTTGCTGTGGTCGAAAGGTGGCAGCGACATCTTGGATGGTGACGATCGGCTCTATTACTTGTTTTATCAGCAGATGGCGGGGCTGTGCGTATTCCCGCGCGCACCGGTGATCCGCGTCATTCCGGGCGGGACGTTGGTGGATTGTCGTCAAACATCACATGGCAATCGTTCCCAGTTCACTTGATGGAATCAAGCCCATTCCTCCGTGCATCGCAAGGGTGAGCGTGTTGCCGAGTAACGAGATGACCACGAGAACAGCTTTACGCACAATCCCAATGAACACCCAGGAAGCCGGGGTCCCATTCTTGCCGGACAGGAACACCCTTCCACCCCTTGGGCGAGTTCCATACTCGTGTCGGCCGTAAGTGGGTGGTCATGCTCCAAGTTGTGATACGCCACCAAAGGATGTCGTGAGCATCCAAGCGTACTAAAGAGAAGGTCAGTCACCGCATCGAAGTCACTACGCGTTCCTCTTTTTTCTCTTTCCTTGCTTCTCTGTGCCCCCTGACAAGTGCGACGATGGGTGACGTTGTAGCGGATAACTCATCTGAGTGGTTTCCTACCATAGAGGCCGTGCAGCTCGCCAATTGGTGTGATGGTATTTCTTTCTCCATGATTCGTTGAATGTCCCGTGTATCACTCCTATTTCGTCGACTTCCAGCAGCTGCCGTTGCGTTGATTTGCTATGACTCTGGTAGATTTCCTCCCCGAACACGTTGGCATATACTGATCATGCGCGTCCTCGAAACAGTTCTCATGTTTCCGAGGGAGGTGAGCTCCATGACACAAGTACGTAGGTTTACCGGCGATACTCACACTAGCATAGGTCGAATACATCTGGGTATGCCCTCAAATGATACAGCATTCACGCCTTTGTGCTGAAGATGTGGTGTTGTCCTTTTGTCCAGAAAAAACGATGGTCGTTCATGTCAACATTTTACGTTGTTGTGGGTACATCCCTAATTCCCGTCGATGCCGTACGACCCGTACCTTGAATTACGCCCTGACTCCTATGACAGGTCCGGTATTTGGGGATCGCCCTGGCACTGTAAGCGGACCCCTATATCTGAACCTTGCAGTCTGCTGACTGAGGGGATTCAGGGCCTTTTGGGCATGTAAGTGTATTATGTGTCAAGGAAGATATCCACGCCTGACCGTCAATGTGCAGTCAACGCAAACATCTCAATGACACCATTAGTAAGTCTGTCATCCTTTCGTGATGAATGTGCGGTTGATCTTTAGCTGTAGAGGTATGTTCACATTCATAATGATGCGATCATGCCTGAAGGAATGGCATGTTTATGAATCATAGATGTAGGAACAATCGTTAGCTGGAGCCACCCTTTCCACTGATGTAGTCGGGTAGGTGTTGCGGTCGACAGGTTTGTCAACTTGGGTGCCTTTGTGGCCACGGTTGTAGGGGATGGTCAGTCACTACGACCAAGATGTGGCCGCATGCTAATACTGCATATCCCAGTCATCATGGCCATGCGCATATATGCCATGTACCTGGGTTCGAGGATCGTCCTGGGCATCTTGGTCGCAATGATATTAACAAGAATCGCTCTCGGGCTCGCAATCGCGGCCGTCATCTTTGGTCCACGAAGCGGGATTTCTGGTACGTTTTTTATTACCCCCTTCCTTCCGCCCGCCGTTCGCGCGTGTTATCGCACTGACGTCGATCGACACCAAAAAAAGCGACCGAATGGATCTTATCTGGAATTTATGTTTGCGGCCCGACCGTCGACACGGCCAGTTCGCTTCCATTCGCATGGGACATCCTCGCCATCGTCGTCAACTCACTCTTATTTCTGCTCGCTGTGGGACGCTTCCTCAAGCATGCCTTTGATACGCGACGGACGTTGAACAGGTGGACGATCAGCGACTTGATGGGCGTGCTCGTCAGAGACAGCATCGTCTATTTCTTTTTGTGCGTCTTATTTTCGTTTGTATTTGGTCGATGGGGTGGGCGTGGGCTGATGGGGGTCCTGTCCAGGAACTTGCTCGCGACGATCTTATTGATGGTCGCCGTCTGGGGCGTCCCGAACAACGTACGTCGTCGTCCGTCCTCATTATATTCTTATTCTTATTCTATTCCATCTGATCCGTTCACGACCCAGTCGACCTTTTTCGCCATCGCCTCCGCATACACACAAAACGAAACCTCCGTGCTTATTCCACGTTTGGTGATCAGTTTCCGGGAAAACTATGCCCGGGACGGTCAACCGAGCCAACACGATCAGAATGCAGCCCACCAGACTATCGGGAGTGGAAAGATGGTGTTCAGGAGACGGACGATGACGG
>JBBPQV010000400.1:0-22418 GCA_038092675.1 Boletus rufocinnamomeus
ATGACGATGATATCAAATGTACACGGCTAACTATATATGTAAGTACGCACGGCAGGTTGAACAGGCTGGGGGTTCGTCATGATGCGGCACGACCTCATCGCACCAGCACCCACATACCCGCCGGATCAGGGAGTTCGGCTGCGAAGCACCACTCCCAGTATCATTCGCCCGAAACATCCCTGCATGGGATGCACCACATGGGTACTATGGTATGAGTTCCTTCACCTTGCCTTTCCGCGATGGTGAAGCAAGGCTCAAACTAGGCGAGCTCATCGTTGCGGCACCACCGAGGGGCATCCAAGAACCTAGCCGACGCATGCCTTTGAATCCCGTCGGTGAAGCTGTTTCGTTGGAGGATGACGAAAGCGTGATACGGTTGGGTGAATGTGAAGGGCTATTGGGCATAGGGTCTTACCTCATCAGACGGGCACCAGACTAAAATGGACCCATATCAAGAATTCCAGCCTCTTTCTGCTAAGTGCTTGTCTGACACTTTGTTTCTTCACACGTCGAGACCTGCAGGTGTGCACCATTGCGGAGCATCATGCTGTCAACGAAGAACAGTATGTAGCAGTTCTATGGAGTGACCGTACAATGCTGAAAATTCAGCAAGACTATATAAAGGTGGTTGAAACTGGTGACTCTGGTGCGATATTCTCGGTCGCTTTTTACACTGACGGAATACATCTATTAAGTGGAAATGTGCATGGGATTCGACGGTGGCGAGTTGCAGACTGTCAAGAGGTGGGAAAGCAACTGGGATTGGACTTAAATGCTATTTCTGTGTCAAAGGATCTCCAGTGGATAGTGTGCGGAACTATGAAGGGAGCAAGCGTGTGGGACGAAAAAATCCAGGAAAAGGCATGATGCGAAGTGGAGGGCACAGATGATGTGCTTGCAGTAGACATCTCGCCCGACGCAATCAGGTTTGCCACCGGTACTGGAGTCGGTGACGAGAAAGCGAGCATCTGGAGCATTATCACTGGTGAACAATTGGTTGGCCCACTCCAACATGACAGTTACGCCCGAGTCGCGGGCGTTAGGTTCTCCCCAAACGGTGGTGTCGCCACGGCGTGCGAGAACTCTATCCGTATCTTCGGCAGTCACAACAGTGACCAACTCACCACCATCAATGCTGATATGCCCATATGCATGGGAACCAATCACTCGCTCCCCTTGCCTGGTCGATCGATGGCACTGTGAATAGTAAACACAGTGCTTTTCAGTGTATTATACAATGGTTGACGAAAATTCAGTGAAAAACCCACTGAATATTGATGTAATTAATTTCATTGATTCACTGAATCCTCCCCCAGCTATTGAATTTCAGTGAACCACTGAATTTCACTGTGTCTAAATGTCAATCATGTAGCTATATACCTGATGATGCCACTATTCTGTCGAGGCAATCTAGTCTAATGGATAACCTCTCTGCCGTACTTTCCATATTTGGCTGAAGTTCTGTGTTCGATTCCTGTTCTTGGCACAATCTGACTCCATGATATAGTAATTTTGCACTATTGATCACTAAAATTCACTACAAAAATGCAATGAAATTCAGAGGGGGTAAATGCCGGATCAGTGCATTTTTGCATTGAATGTTCAGCGCGAAATCACTGAAATGCATTACCTTATCCTAGACATTCATTACAATTATGCATTGAAATTCCCTAGCAGAGTACACTGAATTTTACACTGAATTTAATTCCCTTTACTACCCACAGTGATGGACAGCAATTTTTTGCTGCGTTTGGCGATAATAAAATCGTGGCTTTCGATTCATCCACTGGGTCTCAACTGGTTAAATCGCAGGTTCACAGTGAAGGCGAGGTTGTGTCTACCGCTCTAGCTGTCAGTGGGAAGTTCTTTGTTACCTTTGCGGCGAGCTCCGTCACCTTTTGTGACACCTCAACACTCGCTGGGGTTGGCCCAGTCATCGAGGGAAGTCAAGATATATGGTCGATTGCTCTTTCCCCGGATTGCGGCTATGTTGCGACTGGAGGAAAATCATGATTCGTAATCTCAGTGATATCATTCCGGACTCGTGTGGTTCCGAGTCTTTCCATGTAAGCACTCGTGCATCCGCAATGTTCGCTTGTCTGATAAAGTGTTATGGTGGGGTTTCAAGTTTGTACAGCCACTCGGATTCAACCTCCCCCTAACTTTGCCCTACTAGTAGTAGACTGCCTCTACTCGACACAGTGGTGGGTAGGAGCCTGCGCCTCAGCCCCATTCGTGCGCCCTGATGTGCTTATCACGGTGCAAGAATGGACGAAAATGAAAGAGAGTATGATAAAGACTCCAAGATTCAATCAAAGGATAGTTCTAGGCATGATGCGAAATACCCGATCCAGAAACAAAATATCAATGTATCCCCAACAACCCCTCGCTTCACGTCACCGTCAACCAACTCATCTCTGGTCAAGCTTCCCTTACCACTACAGGCGAACCCGCCATCATAGACTTCGTGTCATATCATCCGAATAACTCCCCCGATTCTGTAGCTTCTCGCATTGACGAGCCTGAAAAAATCGATTATACTACTGGAACTGACAGCCGCGTCTAAAATGCGACATCGAATATCAAGCAACTCCGAGTCCTTCGTACACTGACAGATGTACGGAACTTGCAGATCAACGTGTACAAGTGAGTGTTCTTTAGGATCTGCATTCGGCGAATCGCGCGTTCGCGAATATGACACTTCAGGCGAAGGGTGCCGTATTCCGACATGCCCAGGTTGAAGGAGCTGATCAAGATTGACTGCTTAGGGTCCGTACGAAGCTATAATGCTAGGGTTGTACCGCACGGGTAACTTCACGGGTGTACCCGCGCTTACAGTACTGATCAATAGTTTTCCGAAGTTTTAGATGCCTAGCGGTCACCGTGAACTCATACTGGGCGAATATGGTCAATCAGGGTTCGTCGAAATTTACTAGATATACAAATTGTCGCATCGAAGCTGGGTGTACCAAGGCAATCGTGCATGAAGGTAAGCAAGTTCCACACATAGTACAATCCCCCTTGCATTCACCGCGGACGTGATCACAAGCCCAGTACTAGGCTGTCATCGGTCAGTGCAAAAGGTCAAATGTTGAACCAATGTGCTAACCGTTCTGATCACTCGGTTTCCCTTCTCACTAACCACCCATCCCACCCACTTCGCCCCCCAATTTTACTCCCGATCGTCACATTACAACTCGCTTCTTCGATCTGCAGCACGATCTTTGCAGCAATGACCGCAGCTGCCATGGGTGCCCACGCAGCGGCGACGCACTTCAACCTCCCATACCCGAACGAATACAGTTCCGCTCGTCCACTCATCCGCGATGGATGGAACCGCATCGGATCAAACTTGGATGCATTCTCCCCATAGTCATCCAACAAATGGACGGCCTCGATATCTGCTATCTCGACAGCAGGTACGATGAACGCGTGCCACCACGATCCCGACTCAACGGACGAACGGGCGATATGTCGAGTGGGGGGGTGGAGTCGAAGGACTTCGAAAATGATGGCTTGCATACTTGGCTGCTGGCCCTTCTCTTCGAAGGCCTGGAAACGTTCTTCCGTAGGTTCTCTTCCGAACCCAATCGCGACATCCTGTAGCATTTTATCGCAGCAACAGTAGACATGAGCTACCGTCACTGCAACAACACGCCACGTGGTTTCGTATGCTGGGAGAATGAAATTCAACGGATTGGGATATCGATCACGATCGACGATCCATTGGTCAATGTGGGCGACCATTCGGCGCAGAGAATCATCTTGGCGCATTGCGGCGGCGTCTTTGATCTTGGAATCTGACCAGCGCTGGTTGATGATGTTGGTGACGTAGACGACGTCGTCGTAATGAAGGGCATCAGGATTCGTGTTGAAGAGGGCGGAGAGAACGACAGCGAAGGTGACACATTGGATATAAGTGGCGAATTCGATGTTCTGCTGAACAGGTAGGAACTGGTGGGCGGTTGCTTCAGCACTTAGCGCTACCGCCCACCATGTATGATCCTTCGCGCCTGTCCCTGCGCCAGCGATGAGCGCCTTGGCCCTTGTTGTGAAAGTCTTGTGTACTTTCGTATCGCCGCTGACGAACGTATTCGTCAGACCAAAGGCATGAACGAGTCGTTGGTTTGGGGCTGCGCGAGCGTGGAGGAGGCTCCCCAGAGAAACGTCGGGTGGATTGAGGAGACTACGAACTTGCGCTGCACGCTTATGAATGCGCACACGAGGTATCAATAGGGGCTTTGCAGCCCATAAGGCTACTAAAGCGACAGGGAGGAGAAAGACAAACCAGGGCAGCATAGTAATCGGTCAGGCCGGAATCCCAACAGGACGTCCAGCCCACTTATTTATCCTCTCCATTGCCCCTCATGGGCCTCGTGTTACCCATACAACGGCATCGTTTGCTGCGCAAGTTGTGACTTCTATCTGAATCCTTCCAGGTCTACCCTGAGCCACCTCAGTGGAACACTGCGTACAAGGAAGGGGGGCCACACACCCACACACCGGGCTAGATAGGCATCGGAACCAAGGAGCCAATTGATTTAGAACCAAATGAAACCCTCCTTGATAAAGTCACGCACAAGAACTGCTGTATACGGGGGACCACCGGTTCTTTCGTTTTTCCGTGGTGGGATTCATCGCTCGCATCCGTGGCGATTCTCGAGCTCCCTTGCTCCTCCTGTTGCCGCGGAGCCCTCGTCAGTCGTGTGGAGCATATATGGTATACGCACAAAGTTTGTCTCTGCGATCGTTTTCCTATCAAATCAATATCATTGTTAGAATGACATCAGTGGGTACATACGATTGTGTGGTTGTGAGCACACTACTGTGGGAGCACAGATAAGCAAGCTTCCCGGTCGAGCAGGCATGCCGAGTTCCCGAAAACTGTTGCCCCTAATCGAACCGCTGGCGATGTCAGCGTGTGTGTGTACGTGCACCCGAGCCGAGGATGACATTGAATTGTACATCCGCGGATGCGTTCAAAACGACATCAATAAGCCCGGTTGATGTCAACTGGAGCTATTGCATCAGAATTCTCGCGGACTTGTCCGAGCATCGCAGGTTCCACGAAACGTGGGCTGCAAAATTCAGATCTCGATCTCAAGAGCCCCATCGCCTGTGTCGTGCCAAACACAGCCCATGATGGCTGCCCTGTATGCAAAACGAGTGAATTGAATTGTCCAAATGCCTGATCCGCTGAAACATGACGATGATATCAAATGTACACGGCCAACTAAATATAAGTACGCACGGCGGGAACTGCGAGTGCTCATCATGATGCGGCACGACCTCATCGCACCAGCACCCACATGTCCGCCGGATGAGTTCGGCGGTGAAGCGCCACTTCCAGTATCATTTGCCCAGAAACCCCCCTGTATAGGATGCATGACCCATGGGTGCTATGGTATGATTTCCTTCTCCTTGCCTTTCGGTGATGGTGAAGCAAGACTTAAACTAGGCGAGCTCATTGCTGCAGCACCACCGAGGGGCGTCCAAGAGCCTAGCCGTCGCATGCTTTTGAATCCCGTCGGTGAAGTTGTTCCGTTAGAAGATGACAAAAGCGTGACACGGTTGGGTGAATGTGAAGGGCTATTGGGCATGGAGGTATGCGACAAAAGTTTGGATGGCGACGTCTGTGGCGCAGATTGGGATTGGGACTCGCCCTGATTGGCTTCCGTGAGCAGGAACTCGACCCATAGACGGGAGAATGACTGGCGAAACAGTTAAGTGAGGAAGGTCACCAAGTCAGAAAACGGATACAGCGCACCTCTGTCTCGTCCGTCTTTTCTAATTCCATGTTCTTGCTTTTACTTGGTGATGCTGCTCCATTAATGCCCCTCCCCCAAAACAATCCACTCCCTCCTGAGGACCCACTCCCGGTTGCGCCAGCGCTGGACACTGTTCCCAAGCCCCTGATCAAACCAGCTCTCTCCCTTTCCGCGTCTCCCCATCCAAGGATAGTTCCGAGCAACCCCAACATCTCGAATCTCTTTGGATCGGCGCGAGGGGTGGACAGGAAGGAAAGCAGAACGTTGGTGACGAGTCGACGGTCTACGTTGGTGTCAGAGGATGATTTCCGAAGACGACGAAGGGCTTCAATAAGGTGTTCGTTCATGATGACGGCTGACAGACCAAAGTTAGCACGAGTAATATAGAAAATAGGGAGACTGAGGATACACCTTCGTGTCGTAGCTTTCCGATGAGAAGGTTCTTCTCCTTGACCTCCTGCTCCAACTCTGATGTCCGCGATGCATTACTCTTGTTCTCTTCTAATTGGAGCTGCGTTAAGACTCAGAAAGGACCCAGTAAGCAACGACAAAGAGGCAAGGCAAACCTCGGCATCGAGTGCACGCCGCTTATAGTCGGCCAATGACAGAGTAATGTCGTCGAGTTGTGTCTTGTAACCTTTCACAGCTTGGTGAAGTTCATGCTCCCTTACTAGTCCAAAGTCAACCACTCGACCGTACACCAATAGCAAACAATCAAAGTACGCACCTGTCTGGAAATCCTCGAGCACCGATTGCAAGTTGGCAGCCGTCTCCTTCGCCGCGTCCAACTCCCCCCTTTCCCTCTGCCGCGTCTCTCTCTCGACATCGAGTTCCCTCCGAAGCGCCTCCGCGATCGCCCGCGCTTCCTCGGCCGAAAGCCTCTCCTGCATCGCCCCTCTCTCCCACTCATCCCTCTCGAACCGACACCGCTCCAGCTCGGCCAACGTCTCCCGTACCGCATGCTCGCTCGCCACACTCTCGCTCAAATCCCTATTCCTCAACAAATCCAGCTCTCTGGCTGTCCGCTCGTTCTCGGCATGTGATGCCAACAATTCCGTCTTGAGTGTCTCCACCGTCGCACTCAAGTCCTCGTTCTGCGCCGTCAACGTCTGGATGTGGAGCTCCCGACGATCGAGTTCTTCCTAGGCAAAACACACATAAAATGCGTTAGCGTACCCCTCAGCGCCGCCCGTGAAGAATAATGTGAACGTACGGCGTCATGCTTGAGCTTGTTGCCCAGCGTGGTACGCATGGTGGTCAGCTTGGCGAGGAGGTTGCGGTATTGGGTGGCAAGATCTTCTTTTTCCGCTCGCTCGCGTACGAGTTGGCGTTGGAGCCGCTCGAGGGGGTCCATATCCGGGTCTTGATCTTGGTCGGTGTCATCGTGGTGGGCCGTACCGTTGACAGGGAAGGCGCTGGTGCTCGCCTCGCTGTCCGTAGAGGTGCGCGCACCGTTGTGGATGGCGGCGGGCGAGAAAGGACGGGACGGAGACGGGGACTGGGAGGACATGGTGGATGGATTGTGACCGTTCCCGACTTGCTTTGACTTCCAAACTCGGCAGCATGCCCGCAGCTGGTAAAATGCACACGTGACATTCTCCTACTGGCTCTCGTTTACGGCACGCTTGTTTCGTATCATGATGGCAGCGTAGCGGCTCACGAAGCCATGCATCACCTAGTCAGCATCTACAAACCTGAAGTGCATAAATGCGCGCTTCGTGTGGTTAAGCGTCGCCTACCCTTTTTTAGAGTCGCTTATGGGCATTTTGGTCAATGGGAGACTTGCAAAGGCGTCGTCGAATGAGTACGTTATTTTTGCGCTCTTCAGATGCTACCAGGGGTCTGCCCGCTAGTCATGCATATATGATGGAGCTAATGTCATTGCCAGTACATACACACACAATATATACCCACGTAGGCAAACCGCAACATTCAAAGAAAAAGGTCAATAGTACACTCAATCGAGCATCGTTGAACATGAACATAGTCCCGGTGGCACTGGCAAGCGGGCCTAATCAACATCTTGTTCGCTCGTTCCAACTAACTAGTGACGATCTATTATGCACATCCATGTTTTTATCCCCTCATTGTATTCTGATTGTTTCGTAGTCATCCTGCCTCGCCCACTGCATTGCTGAATTATCCAGCCCGAAATTGAAGCTGGATAAGTAGAGCTATGGCATTGCAGTGTGCAGAAAAGTAAAACCTCAAATTGTGATGATGCACGACGACCAAAAATTGACTTTCCTCTGCTCTATGAACTATAAATTTGCTTCCCATGAAAACAACGTTGGTACCAGTCAGGTGGGCTTCATCCCGCGCGTGTCGCCGACGTCGCACCTTGTTAACTAATTGAAGCAAGGTGACTGAAATTGGTCAGGCCTGTGTCACAGTGTCCTTCAATAGAAGTACATGTTGGAGAACAGCCCGCAAATCGCATATACTTCGTCTTACTATTAGCTACGTTCCCTACATTTTCTTTTTTTCGTGGACTTAGCGCGACACGCACACTGGCACTCACCCTTCCTCCTGAGGACTATTTAGCTCGTGTTTTTAAGCTCACAGATGACTTTACAGAGGCTGACTCACATGAATACCGCGAGATTTAGATAATTGGAAGAGCTGCATGGTAAATGTCTAAAGCTCATAAATCATGCCTGCTATCTTACATCCTTTGCATCGAATCACCTAGATCTCGTGCTTCGCATCTTTAGTAGCCTTGCTATAACGGCACATCCATGTCGGTAACTTGAACGTGACCGAAACAATACCGTCGCTCCTGTCTACGCACACATTTACACGATGCTGAGGGCCGAGATCGGTAGTTCCCTTGTTCCTGATAAAAAGTGAGCTATCATGATGACTACCTTCACCGAAAAGACACGCAGGCCCTGCTTTCTTCAGATTTGCATGGCCTTGTTCGCTACCGAAGGCGCCCTTGTCCAGATGGCTTGCTTTACTGGCAGCAGCCTTGGTACCTGGATCAGCCTGTGATGCAGGATATATCGATAAACAACGGCGCAGACAAACAAAACAAACAACGAACCGGTCCCCTGTACCACGTGTACTGAGACGGGTCGTCAGACACACCACACACACATTGCCTACAAAGAAAGAACACGCAGCCGTACATATATACGCTCAGCCATCTTCTAAGGTCCCTTGTTTGCAGTGTGCACTTTCGGCTGTGACTGGGAATTGGATCGACAATTTGCAGGTTGCTGAGTAGACTTTGGAAAGTCGACTTGAGGGTTATGGATGGGGCTGGTCTTCATTACACAACCCACCCAGTATTTAAGCGCATTTGACTCCTTCCTAATGGCCACCCCCTCATCAAGCCCCTCATGACCGCTAGTAGGAGCCTCGTCAAGTACACTTTGTTTTAATGATGTCATCACTTTTTGCGCTTTCCGCTACTATTCATACGGCCGGCCATCGCCCGATCAGCCTCATGCTTCAATCCACTTATAGATGAACAAAATAAAAGAGGGTATGATAAAGACTCCAAGATCCGGTTGAAGGGTAGTACTACTCATGCTGCAAAATATCCGATCCAGAAACAAAAATATCAATGCATACCTAGCAACCCCTCACTTCACTTCACTTCACGTCATCGTCAACCAACCCACATCCAAGCCCGTCATCGTCCGCATACTCTCAGGATATGACGCCGTACTCTCCTTCAACAGCGCGGCCAACTTTCGACAGACGTCCATGGGATAAAACAGATACTCTGCCTGAGGAAACCCAGGATATTTGTTGAGGATTCTGTGCCACTCGCGTCAGCACCGCTAACGTAATGATGACACTGTTCCGACTTACTCCTTGAAGTCGGACGTGGCCGACGTCGGACCGAGGATCTTGTACAGCACCTTGGAGGCATCGACCGTACCGCTCTTGGGAAGCAGGGCTGGCGCTGGAAGCATATACGATATCCGTATCCGAGGCTTGAACAGCCAAATCTATATCATGTCTGGTGAATTCTCCGTATCTAGGAGTCACTAATGGGAGCGTACCAATAGTCTCGGTCTTTCGTCCTCTTCATCCGACAGCACGAATCGATAGGTTGCATGAGCCTGAACATGCTCTAGCATGTCATGCAACACGAATGCACTCATCGGAATCTTGGGGACTCTAATCGCAGGTTCAGATCAGATCGCCTTGCCTAGTACAAGACCACTCACTGTGACGTCGCACTGATCGGTCGAATAGCATACTTGAACAACCGATACATCCATGAAACCGAGCCATCCCCATGTCTCCGGTCATGCTGCCTGCCCAAGATAGCACCGCATAGACAGCGCGCTAGGCGAGTGTTTCCACTGCGCTAAAAGTATCGCTTTTGTTAGCAAAATGGAATCTAAACGTCGAGAATAAATGGCAATGTGAATGTGAACGACACGGGATGTGCCCTCTTGTGTAGCCCCCAACACACTGTCCTTGGTAAAGAGGGTTGTTGAAGAGAAACAGAATTACTCTTGGACGCGTTGTATCGACCAGATCCGCGTCCCATCACCTTGAAACCTACCAGGGCTTCGAGGAGCGGAAACGCGTACGTCGGTGGAAGCACGACGATGGTCTTCTTAAGCGTCCGTGATAAATGCTCACAGATATGCAGAGGAAGGAAGTAGAGAAAACCACGATCGAATAAGCACTCACCTCCCGAACCTCTACACACTTGATGTTTCCACCCGCAACCGCTTCTGCATCGAACATCACATAACTCCCTCCCACTAATGCCTCGTCGCGTGTCGGCCAAAACCCAAAGACGCTCCCCTTCCCATTACCGTCATCCCCATTCATCCCAGTCTTCGCAAGGGTCTGTCCTTCAGGATGACACATCCATGCATCAATAAGTTCCTCCCAGTATTCCGAAGGCAGGTCACGATACCGCATCGGGGGTGCGGGGACGAGAGGAAGGGAACACGAAGAACACGCATATGACAACGGAGAGAGCGAGGCGAGTTCAGACGCTGGAAGGAGGGCCACGTCCTCGCTTTCCTTTGGCAGAACTCCACTTTGGTAACAACTCGCCTTGACCTCCCAGTGACTCCCCCGACTGAGGACCGTTTTGGAACCTGGAACTACGGGCACTGGAAGGGCGAGTGGTGGAGAAGGCGTACCAGCAAGCCTGAGGAATAGGCAATCTCCGTATGTACCACTGGATGTACTGGGAAGTACTTCCGCCAAAGGTACCCCGCTAGGTACTGAACTCGAAGGCGATGCATAAGCGATGAAGAGGAGGACGTGCTTGAGCGTCTCGTGATGCTCAGCCACATACGCGATATCAAGCGCGCCTAATCAACATACATTTTGAGGTGTCCCCGTACAATAATCGTTCAGGGAATACGCACCATGACTCACACCCTCTCCACCAGCGGATGAAGGCCGACTCTTGCTGACACCACGTAATCTCCCCGAGAAGCTCCGAACAGACTTGGATGTAACCGAGGAAGGAGACCTCGATAAAGAACGGAAACCTTCTTTAGTACCAGTGGCGTTCCCTGATTTGTCCTTGGACCTCAGCCAAGCGAGATGGGGAGCAGAGAGACTCCTGTTCCGTAATCTCTCTGTTGGTGGTTCGAGTGTTGAGCCGGAATTCGGTGCAGGGGGGTAAGACGCTCGTTTTCCGTCCCGAGAGCCTCTCCCCTCCAGCTGTACTTCCGAACTCTGGTCATCACCAGTGTGCTGTCCCGCATCGCCTGCACTTGAGGGGGATGAGTAAGAGCGGCTGAGTGATGGCACTGCATCCTGGCTGTGCAATCTCCCAGCATGCGTGCGGTGAACGAGATGTTCCAGATATTTCCTACGCTGAAACAAGTCACTCTCAGAGAATCACCGATCACCAACAACGAACTGCCTACCTGTTCTTCAATATCGGCTACACCCTTTTCGCCCGTGCGGTGTGGATGAATGACCGCGCTTTGGTCCGGAATTTCCCTCGCCGATGCCCGACCTAACAACTCGAGCATCTTGTCGAGCTCGGGATCAGCAACGTCTGCAAGAGCACGCGCTTTACCCTTTCCCTTTTTTGCTTTCTCCATTTGCACGACCTTCTCTCTACGGAGTTCTACGCGCTGATTTGCTAGTTGGGGTGCAACAACATACAGCCTCTCGATGGCGTGGGTGATCGTGTCGAGATCAAGGGAACTGGAAGACATAGAATGGTCACGTTCCGCCGTCATTTCAGTATCTGCTGGAAAGATCGAGGTCGATGCGCGGGACGAGACCTTCTCTGGAGGGTATTGTTCAGCCAAACGCATTTGTTCAGTCGGTTTTTCCTCGGAAGACGTGTAGAGATGCCCCTCCGCAACGTATGAAGGCGGGCGCTCATACGGATAGGGATGATATTCGGAATCATACTCTGGCGGGAGGGCATCGTCAAAGGATGGGCGGCAGTCCTTGTTCCAGTTCTGAGATTCAGATGGCTGGGCGACGAGATGGGATGGTGATGGTTCTGTGATGTCGTGCTGCGGAGGTGAGGATGCGCGTGCTTTGCAGAGGGACACGATCGTGTCGAGTTGCTCATCAATACGTGCCCACAAGAGAGCAGTTCGGATGATCTCCGCGGGTGTAGGTCTGGACCCAGAGGTGGACGCGACGGAGGGTCGCAAAGAAGACAACCGTCGCCGAAGAGAGGCAATAGTGTCGTAGGGGGACCTCGAAGAGGACTCACTGTCTTGAGAAGGGTTGGATTGCGGAACGAGGTGAGCGGAGGTCAGGGCAAGGGAAGCAGGCAGTTGTTCGAGGTCAAGGAGAAGCGCGACAATAGCCTGCGCGAGGTGAGCGCCTCGTCTGTCCAACGAAGGCACGATCGCGTCAACGAGTTCGTGTAGTTGGGAGAGCAAAGCAGCCTCGGCGAGAGGTTGATCGTGGCGATCATGATGGCCGTCGCGGGCACGAAGGGCATGGACGAGACATGAAAGCGGGGTCTCCGCGAGGACCTGGTCGAGGGGGATGCCAGCGCCACTGGGAGAGGGATGTTCAGAGTCGTCTGCCTGTGCACTGAGGGCCGAGGTGGAGGCGAGGGAAAGAATATTAGCGAGAGTCATCAAGCAAGAATGTTGAACCGTTGCCACGGATGTCTGGATGTCAGTGTGGCACTGTGCAACCTGAAACGAATGGTGAGCTGATGGACGAGCGCTAGGGGGGCGTAGGACCTACCCGTGCAGCATCGGTGTCATCATAGTCAACAGGCTCGGCGGCAAGCTGGTCGAGGGCGTCGTCCTGCAAGTCGCGGAGAAGCTGAGCGGGAAATGGGGTGGGAATGTTGGTTTGGAGATCATCTTCATGGTCAGGACGGTAGCGGACGAGGGTGGCCATTGAACACGTCCCTGAGCATTCGATGGGCTACTAAATAACCAGTGTGGCACGTGACGGCGGTGCAGGGTCAGCACAGGATGCTGTTCGCGGACATCACAGCGAAGCGATATTGCGCAGAACTTGAGATCAAGGGGGAGTTGTCATGATAACCGTTGGCCCTGTGTCCCTGCGCGAGGTCCAGGAAATCATTCACATCTCGGCATTGTCTCTCTGAGGGATCTCCACCCGATAGTATCACTCCGTACGACTGACATCCACCGTAAGGTTGACTTCTCAAGAACAAAACCAAGGGTCTCAAAAAACGATGCAATTTCAATCAAAAGCAACATGGACTGCTAGCAGAGGGCGAACACATCGAGAGGAATGTAACCGGGAGAAGTGGCGTTGATCACGAACTTTGCCGTGTCTCCGACAACCAAACAGTCCCAAATTGTTGATTGAGTACTGGCGTTAGGCCCACCTTCTCTCCCTCATTCAAGACTCAGATCGCTCGGACTCGTTCGTGGCCACAACAGAGGTGCAGCTTAAATAGCTCGCGAGCACTAGGAGTAACGGCGCGGTGGTACCGCCTGCGCAATGCAGTGACCCCAGCCCAATGAGAACTTGGGTGCCACGGAGATGGTCAGACGGCGTCCCATTTGTTTCCCTCGATGATATCTTGAAAATACCACTGTGGTATCTGGTATGATATCGTAGAAATTCCACCTGGGGAGATCATACAGACACAGTTCAAAATATCGGTGTGACAGTGCTGCGACACCATCTATGATGCTACATAACTTTACCGAGCTTACCACGACTTGTACCTGCGACCCTCGTACCCAAGACGTCACGACGTGTATTCGTAGACCCTGAGCCAAGCTAGGGATTTCTCCTTGCAATTTGGCCACCAAAAAGACCTGTACATGTCAAACTGACCCTACGCTCAATCTGATTGGCTCTGGGGTCCACCGTGCTCATCGTGGTCGACATTGGTTGGACTTGAGCACAAAGGACAGCGCAACAACAAAGGCACCATGGACACCCTCTCGTTTACCCGCTCTCACTCATCCTCTGCCATGAAAACCCGCACCCAGTTGGACGTCGACATCTCCATGCTCATGGACACCACCCAAGATTTCGAGCCCCCCCAAGACGGCGTTGTCACATGGGTAGCCTCTCAAAGCCCAAACCCAGCCTTGCAAGCGCTCATGAAAGAGGCCGAGCGCGAAAAGAAAAGTGAGTGCCACGCCCACGTCGCGTCCGGACGCGTCGACTAGACTGACGACACCGTGCAGCCAGACCGTCCACGCCGGTCCATGGGCCCACGTCATGGACATACCCCCTCGCATCCACGTCCTCGTCTACGTCGCTGTCCACCTCCGTCGCGTCCCCGTGGCAGCCTAGTGGTCACAACTCAGCCGATGCCTCTTATCTCCTTCCGCTATCTGGTAGTAGCTCGTCTTCGTCCCTGGCACATTCTGCATCAGAACCCTTTGCATCAAGGCGCGCAAAACCTCTGTCCGTCGCACAGCGAAAGCCCCTCGCCTCATCAACCTCGTCAACAAACCAGCCAGTCCGCGACTCTGCAAGGCCACGTTCATCTTCCCATTCCACCGCTTTATCCAACCCATCTACTTCAAAGCCAAAATACATTCCGCAGGAAGAAGAGCCAGAAGCAATGGCATTCATTGAGCTTCTCAAAGATGTGTCCAGACAGCTGGATCAGAACGCGGAGAAGAAACAGCGCTTGGCCGCTCGGGCAAAGGAGAAGGAACGAGAGCGGTCTCCGGGAAGGAGTAACATTGACAGTCGCCCAGGATTGGACACCAACAAGTTAAGTGCACGCCCCCTCACTAAGACCTCGAGTGCGTCTGCAATCTATCCCGTGGGACCGTCAACAAGGTCAGTGGAGAGAAGATCGAGCACGGCTACGTTGGCTTTTAAACCCGAACCCCGTGGACGCGTATTGGAAAAGACAGCAAGCTTGGGTGCATCGGGCGTTGATCTTATATCCGGAAAGTCTACCCCAGCTTCACTCCCGAACATCAATCTGAACTACGACCGTAAGGTCGCACCCGCCGGAACGTCCAACACTCCGAATACACATCCTACTGCTGCTCGCAAGGCCAGTACGCTGGAGCTCACGCCGGACGATGGCGACAGCGCGATGCAAGACGTCATCGATCTCACCGAAACCGATACGGAATGGGAGAGGCCTATATCCGGTCGGATGTCGCGCACATATACCGCCACGTACATGCAAGTGGATGACGATGACACGTACAGCGATATGGCGATGGACATGTCGTTTGTTCAAGTGGAGCCACCGCCGCAAACCCGCGTCGCAGCACCCAAACCGAAATCGCATCCCTCGCAGCCAAACACAGCATCACGTCCCCCAGTGCCAACGCAGCGTATGCGTACCGCTCCTCCGCCGCTGGGTATGCGTCGTGTGCCACAACTCCAGGCTTCTCAGTACGGCTCGTCTCAGGGCTCAAAGGGGGTGGCTGTCCCGCGGTTCAAACCGCCGTTGCTCGCCAATGGAGGAGGGACGACGGATAAAAGTGGAAGTGGGACAAAGCCTGCGCCGACGACGAGTTCGAGACCGCCTCCGCGTAGCGTAGCAACAAAAGTGGCAGTGGCCAAGACAACGGTGCGAAGGGGTCAGGACGCCGACTCATCGTTTGATGTATCGTTTGACGTGGACGCTGATGCTCTGGAAGAAGCGATGAAGGCGTATGATTAAACGCTGCCATGCACCACACCTACGTTCCGCCAGCAATTTGGTTTGTTGTTGTTCACGAGTCTGTTGTGGGGTAAAACTTGCACTACTGTATTTCTCGTTCGTTCCAGCTAACTAGTAGCGATCTATTATGGACATCCATGTTTTTTATGCACATTAATACTCATGTATTATGATTGTCTCGTAGTCATCCTACATTGATGCTCACATGTGTCTTGAATTGTCGGGCCCGAAGTTGAAGCCGGGTAACCAAAGTTGAGTTTCCGCTCCTTTATGAGCAGTGAACCAGGTGGACCTATGCTTCCCATGTAAACAACGATACCGGTCGGGCGATCAAGCTGCACCCTCTGTCAATATATTTGACTTCAGTCGACTGCAGTACTCTGGCTTCCTCACGCCGAGGACTTGAATTCTTGAGGGCGAGGTACCAAGCGACGTTCCGCATGGGACGTCCTCAAGAATGTAACCACTAGGTATATATTGGAGGAAGATCAGCCACGGACGCGGGTATAAGGACTCATATGCTGTGAGATGACATGAACTCTAAGAAAGGCGTAATAAATGTCCAAACTCATAAATCAACGTGGCATGCATGAATCAATGCGACCCATCTTCTTTGACGGGGCTCCGGCATAACATCCATCCGGGCATGTTGAATCGGCACCCGATTGAAACGGTAGCGTCACCTACTTCTTGTTGCTGTATTCCACCGTGAGTCTAACGATCAACGTTAAAAGACTGAACACGCACTATGACATGGACCCCCGTTGGCACGGCCAAAGGTTGAGATGCATCATTCACTTGCTGCCCCTAATAAAAATCAGCTGACACGACGTTGCTTATCATCACGGGAAAGCCATACAGAGCCTGCATTCTTCGTCTCTGAATGACCTTGTCCCCTACTGGAGGCGGCCTTCTTCGAGTCTTTAGCTTTAGTAGTCTTGGTTTTCGCTGGAGGCTGTGATGCAAAGTAAATCACAGCGTCAACAAACAAGCTGGAGAAACAACGAACCTGTACTACGGGTTTTGCGACTGCTCGCTGACGTGGTTCGTGAGACACGGCGCACCGTTTGTGTACAAAAGAAGAGCAGACTCACCCGCACACGCTGACCTGCGGCCATCCGCGAAGGTCTCTCATTTGCAGTATTCCCTCTCGCTGGTGAATCGGAACGAGATTGGGGATTCGCAGCTCGAACGGGCTCTCTGGGAATGCGACTTGGCTGATCCGAACTCTGACTCTTGTTACCCCTCTTGATCACCGTCTGCAGCCACCCTTTAACGATCTGGATGCCCCCAGAGGACACGGCACGATCACGATGATCTGCTGGACAAGGGGAGGACATGGGCAGCGTGACCTGACCTGGCGACATTGGCTCACCCTCACGATCATGGGCGGAGGATGTCAAGGATAGCGGCTCCAGCGACGTCAACACGAAAGCAAGAGTATAGTGAAATCAGCACAGACCTCGTCAAAGTCAAACATGGGTTCAGGTGCAGTAGTCGGCACCTCGGCCTTATGCCATCATGAAAACCAGTGTCGAAAAGGAGGGGAACAAACTCTTACCTCGAGCAAATCAGCATCACCGACTTCGTCGTGGTTCTCCGACCGTGCCCCATCTTCAGGTGTTTCCAAGTCAGCATCTTCTTGAGTGGGTGCCTAAAACAGGCGAATGACGATGTGTACCTTATTCAACATGCCAGCACAAATGTACAAATACTGACATGGAAAGGACCATAGGAGTCTGGAAGGATATCACCGACATTGCGAATTGTGATTTCCCCACCTTCGCTCCCAGTGGCAAGATACCTGCAATCTGCAGAGAGAGCAATTGACCATAACTTTCCACTGTTCTCAACGACTGGGCCAATCCGAGCAAGTGTCGAAGTGTCCCAGAACGAGATGGAATTTGGCGAGAAGGAAGCAAGGAACTTCCCGTTAGCGGCTAGAGCAATGCACCGTCGGAGGTCCGAGTTGCTGGCAGTGTGCGAATCCTGGGCGTTTTGAACCTGCAATTCGGCCAGTATGGACCCGGTGGACACCTCGACAGCCTTGATCATATTATCCCGACACGCAGCAAAAATTTGCTGTCCGTTCTTGGACCACACAAGGGGAGTGATTGCAACCCAGTAGGAATTCATGTCAACCTCGATGTTGATGAGTTGGTCACCGTTGCGACTGTCGGAGACATGGATACATTTGTCAGAGGCAGTGGCGATGTGTTCGCCATTTGGGGAGAATTTAACTCCTAGGATGTCAGTGCCATCGTCGTGTTGGAGTGGGCCAACCAATCTCTTGCCGGTGAAAATGTCCCAGATGTTTGCCGTATTATTGTCAGCGTACGCCGTACCGGTGGCAAACCTGGTGGCGTCGGGCGAGATGTCAACAGCAGTCACATATTCTGTGCCCTCCACGTCGATGGCTTTTTCCCGGGTTTTTTCGTCCCATACGCTTGCCCCAGCTCGAGTCCCGCACACTATCCACTTCTGATTCCTCGATACAGCAATGGCGTTGGCCCGGTCCACTTGTTGCTTTCCAACCTCTTGGCCGTCTGCAACTCGCCATCGTCGAATCCCATCGTCGCTCCCGCTCAATAAATGTATTCCGTCAGGGTGGAAAGTAACTGCCCACGCCCAATCAGAGCGACCGGTATTGAGCACTATCATATGTTCTTACTGAATTGTTAGCAGTGTAAAATCACTCCCGAGAACTGCTACGCACTGTTTTCCGTTGACGACATCCTCTCCAATGCGGCGCACGCCCGTAGGTTTCGCAGTGTCAAGGAGCAAAGCGTTGAGGTCGAGTCGTGGTATGGAAAGAGTTGGACTGCATCGACACGTTTACTCTTCTCGGTCACGCAAGGCGCCTCGTGGCATTGGCGCTTATTCTTATTCGGATCCCAGCTAGGCCACCTCGTTGGAATGACCAGGCAAGTCGGCGTCATTGAATGCATTGTTACCGTGGAACCTGCGATTGCGTGTTGTACCTCCTTGGCTGACTTCAACTCACAGGGCTCTATCTCGGTTGCTTGCGGACTATACAGATAGCCCATCAAGCCCTCGAGTGCGTCCGCGATCTGTCCCTTGGGTTCGTCGACGTGACGTTGGGGAGAACATCAAGCACGTCCATGTCTACTTGCAAACACGAAGCTTGTGGACGGGTATCGGTAAAGATGGCGGGTTTGGGTGCATCACGGTGTTGATCTTGTAAACGGCCTCGACTCCAGCGCCGTGGATGTGCAACTCCTCAAATCGTCACTGAAGGACAGCGTTGCAGTTAACCCGCTGACGACATCAATCTCACAGAAACCGACACGGAACGGGAGAGGCCTGTTTCGAGTCCGACGTCGTACTCACATACCTCCACGTTCACGCGAAGAGATGATGACGACATATGGAGCGATGCGGCGATGGACACATCATTCTTTCAAGCGTGAGCATCTGCCACGAGCCGCGTCGCAGCACCCAAACCGAAACCACACACCCCATATCCAAGGACAGCATCACGTCCCCCAGCATCGACGCAGCATACGCGCACCTACCCTCCGCCACTGGGGATGCATGGTAGATTACAGCCCCAGGTGTCTCAGTACGGTCTGTCCCAGGGCTCGAAGGGCGTGACTGTCCCGCAGTTCAAACCAAAGTTGTTCGCCGATGCAGCTGGGCCGACGTATAAAGGTGAGAGCGGGACGACGACGACGACGACGAGCTCGAGAGCACCTCCGCGTTGCGAGCTAGCAAAGTGACAGTGGCGCGAGGGAGTCAGGATGCTCACCCGCCGTTCGATGTGGACGTTGATGCTCTGGACGAAGCGATGAAGGCGTATGATCACACACTGTCATGGACCACTGATCTGCTTTCCGCCAACGATCTGGTGCTCTGTTGTTCACGGGTCTGTTGCGGGGTAAGGCTGACTCGCACTATTGTATTTCTCCAGCTAACTAGTAACGATCTATTACGCATATCCATGTTTTTTATCTACATTAATACTCATGCGTTCCGATTGCCCCGTCGTCATCCTGCATTGATGCTCACTTGTGTCTTGAATTGTCCGGCCCGAAATTCAAGGTGGGTAATCGGAGCTATCATGAAGACCTTGAATTGAGATGGTGGACGACGACTAAAGTTGAGTTTCCGCTCCTTTATGAGCAGTGAACCAGGTGGACCTATGCTTCATATGTAAACAACGATACCGGTTGGGCGACCAGGCTGCATCCCCTGTTGATATACCTGACTTGAGTCGACTGCAGTACTCTGGCTTCCTCACGCCGAGGACCTGGATTCTCGGGGGTAAGGTATCAAGCGAGGCTCCGCATGGCACATCCTCAAGAATGTAACCACTGAGTGTAAATTGGAGGAAGCTCAGCCACGGACGCGGCTATAAGGACTCATATATATGCTGTCAGATGACACGAACCCTAAGAAAGGCGTAATAAATGTTCGAACCCATAAATCAACGCGGCATGCATGAATCAGTGCATCCCATCTTCGCTGACGGGGCTCCGGCACAATATCCATGCGGGTAAGTTGAACTTGCACCCAATCCAAACGGTGGCGTCGCCTGTTTCTTGCTGCTGTATTCAACTGTGAGTCTAACAATCAACGTGAAAAGACTAAACGCGCACAATGATATGGACCCCCGTTGGTACGGCCATGGGTTGAGATGTATCATTCAGTTGCTGCCCCTAATAAAAATCAGCTGACACGACGTAGCTTATCATTACGGGAAAGACATACGGAGCCCGCTTTCTTCGTCTCTAAATGACCTTGACCGCTACTGGAGGCGGCCTTCTTCGAATGTCTAGCTTTAGTAATTTTAGTTTTCGCTGTAGGCTGTGATGCAAAGTAAACAACAGTGTCAACAAACAAGCTGGAAAACAACGAACCTGTACTACGGGTTTTGCGACTGCTCGCTGAGATGGTTCGTCAGACACACCGCGCACCGTTTATGTACAAAACAAGAGAACACTCACACGCACACGTGGACCTGTAGCCATCCGCGAAGGTCTCTCATTCGTAGTATCCCCTCTCGCCGGTGAATTGGAACGAGATCGGGGACTCGCAGCTCGACCAGGCTCTCTGAAAAGGTGATCCGGCTGATACGGACTCTGGCTCTTGTCACCCCTCTTAATCACCGCCTGTAGCCACCTTTTGACCAGCGGGATGCCCAGAGAGGACTCAGCATCATCACGGTGTTCCTCTGGATCAGGCGCTTCGGGAGGGGAGGATCTGGGAAGGGTCTCTGGCAGCAGTGATATGGCCTGGCCTGGCGGCATTGGCCCACCCTCGCAATGATGAGCGGAGGACGCCGGGGATGGCGGCTCCAGCGATGTCAACACGAAAATAAGAGTACAGTGAAATCAGCACAGACCTCATCAAAGTCAAACATAGGTTCAGGTGCCCTAGTCGACACCTCGGCCTTATGCCGTCATGAAAACTAGTGTCAAAAAGAAAAGGGTCAAAGTCTTACCTCGAGCAGATCTTCATGACTGGCTTTGCCGTGGTTCTCCGACTCGGGCGGATTTGGCGTCGCGGGTTGGACCTTGTCGCGCTCTGCGAGAAGACCCTGGAGACGTCGGACCTCGGTGAGTAAACCACTGCCAATTTCAAATGCGAATTCTAGAGGACGGAGATGAAAATGTGATTTAGGAGAGATGAGTCTAATCCAATGGGAGGGACGCACCAACGTCTTCTGCTCTGTGAGCTGCATTTTTGGCCCGACGAGACTGGGCAGCGGAAGAAGAGGAAGCGTTGGAGCGTTCCGGTTCACCGCGAGCAAGATCTTTAACTGTGGTTGGTGGAGAAAGCGTGTCCTCTGCAGGGCGCTAGAGGATGAAAAGTGAGCAACAAGCCAAGGCAAAATGAGGGTGAAAATGGAGTGAAAATGACACTTTGATGAACGTGTGGTACGGGAAGGACGTATCATCAGTCTATTGAACAGGTTGTAGGGTATGCCTGCAACGTCGCGTGGATGGCAGAGAGAAATGAAGACGGCTCGAGCAAGCATCATAGATTCAGAGGCGACAAGTGGACATTGTGCGTGGAAGCTACGAGGCCCGGAAAGAAGCACGCAGACACGAGCGTGAGATGACTTGGAAGAGATTGCTGGGGGGAAGAGAAGAGAAGATATGTACCTTTGGGTCGAATGCGCTTGATAGCTGGGCGTTTTCGAGGTCCCAAGACTTGACGGTGTCTGCGAGTTCGCGGTAGCGCTCCCTGGCCTCTGCATCAAGATCTTCGTCGTCTCCACGTTCTACATCGAAATCCTGGAGATGACGGATCTTCTCCTCGAGCTCGATCTGCTGAGCGAGGATGCGTTGGCCCAGTGCACCGGCCTGCTGGAGCTGCATTTCCTTGTTTTCGAGGAGGAGCTGGAACTGGAACTTGCGCTCTGATGGGGAGGCGAAGGGGTTTAGGGAGAGGTCATGTGAAGAAGAAAGAGTTGCAGCGAGATCCTCGGATGCGTTGACCATCGTTCAAGAATCAAGATGGCCGCTGGTGCAGGGAAGCGAGGTGCGAGGGAGTCAGAACGCCTACTCGTCGTGTAATGTGTTGTTTGATGTGGACGCCGTCTCGGATGCTCTGCAGGGGGCGATGAAGGCCTG
>JBBPQV010000401.1:0-22415 GCA_038092675.1 Boletus rufocinnamomeus
GGACTCAGGGTGTGGCTATGTGCATGCACACTAAGAATTCTGTTAGGCCACCAAAATATTAATTTAATTGATTAATTAATTACGCATCACGGTGGTGTGGCATGCTACACTTTAGTGTCTAAGTCTGCCCTAAATACTGTGGCATGTGAAACATTAGTGCAATTTTAACTTGCTTCGTTGTTCTCGCTTGACACTCAGTTTCTTGTTTCTACTCATCTATCTAGTGAGTTACTCGGCCTTGTTGGCTTCATGATCAGCCTCAGATCCATCACATTTGGTCTCCTCTCCTCCTCTGCCCCCTCACCCCTTCCCGAAAATGTTAGTGTGGGTGTGATCTCTTTAAACGGCCGTGCGCTTGGTGACCCATCCAACTTTTCCTACATGTCTGCAACTGACTTTCAAGACGCTGTCCGCACAGCTGTCTCCAACGCACTCGGGACATGTGTCTCCCTGCCCTCGACCAATCCTGTGCCCCTACCTGTCATGCCAGGTGTGTTCGCGTCTGTTTGGTTCAGCATCTCTGGTGTTGACTCTGCTGTAGCAGCGCACAATGCTGCGATTGCCAGCGCCCTGCTCCTCAACCTCCCCTTGCCAATGAGCCCATGCCTCACCGTCGCCAACGACACTCATCTCCTCACTGTGCCACTCTGACTCCACCACGACATCATGCACGCTGTGACAGGCATCGCCGGCACTGGCTCTTGCGTCATCTCCTTCACCCAAGACATATCCAGCTCCCTGGTCAGACTCACACAGACAGGTGGCTGGGTTGGATTCTGAGTGATGATGGGGGTGGTTTTCATGTCGGTTGGGTGATGATGCGGTTGGCGATGCACGATCTGGCATGCCATTCATTGGGAACGATACCAGCCCCGAGGAGTAACCTGAAAGAAACGTAAATGTGTGGTTTGTAGGGATTGGCACGGGTGTACCCCCGGGTGCCAGCGGTGATACCCGTACCCGTACCCTGCCATATACCCAGACCTGCCCACAGGGTACGGGTCTGCATGCGGGTCAGCGAAATCAGACCCACGGGTATAGAACCCGGGGGTACACCCGTGCCAATCCCTACTGGGGAGGAGAACGCGGCCAAGGTGCTGTCTGATTTCATATCCAGAGTCACCAGCCTACCGCTTGTGGGCATTGCACTAACAGCCTATGAACATGGAAAGGTGGGCTTCACGCTGTTATATCACAGACATCTTGTCCTTCCAGCTCGAGAGATACTGCTGCTGTCTGCTGGTCCCCATTTGCACTCAGTGAGTAGTCTCGTTGAGTGTGCTGTGCTCATATCCCATGGATGCCCTGTTGGTACAGTCAAGTTATTGTGTCCCGAGTTGTCGTCCCTTAGATGGCAGATTTACTTTGACGCTTGATATGACTAATGTAGACTATCTGTAATTTGATAAACCAATAGAAATATTTTTCAAATCATTATTTGTGTGATCACTACATTTGGTGTGAATTATAATTATTATTGCAGTTGGTTGGGAAATGGTAGAAGAATTGATTTTTTTTGCAACAAATATATGGTTTGCAATACTTGGCAACTGTAATCAGGATGATACATTTGTACAAAAGGGACGTACCCTTATAAACCATTATATTCGATTGGACTAATGATGTTATGTATCATGCTGACAAATATTGCCCAAAAATAAAAGATTGTTACTACCGCTACAGGTGTATCGGGTCGGTTACATATGCTATAAGTGACCTACCTTTATAAGGGTTTATATGATCTTATACAAAATACATTTCTTGCAGAGTATATAAGGGGTATATAAGGGGTTTATAAGAAATCCGTGGTACCCGTGATGAACTCGGATATCCGGAAGGGCCACTGCCACGCTCCGTGACACAAACATAACAACGCCTCCGGTCATCGCATGATCAGAACGACTGTCTTCTGATCTCGAAGTTTGAGGTCTGGTCTGGGGAGACTAGCTGTCGGCGGAGATGACCACTATCAAGCAATTTTTTGAGCAACGTTGGCCGAACTTGCAAGCATCAACATGTCGAGCAATATTGACAGTGAGTTCCCCTTATTGTCCCACCTTGATGGTATATGATACATTCTAACACCAGTGATATAGATCCGCGCGTCGATCGGGACAGCGCTCTGTGTAGACTTTCTACTTGCTGAGCAGGTACACAAAGTTCATAGGATCCGCGGAGCGCCCAGAACACACCCTTTGACATTTCCTCGGAGCGTTCGCTTCTCCGCTTCACGGCATCGTACGTTCACTCTTATCTCGGAGATAACTACCAAGGCACAACTCAAACCGAGCGGGAACCCTTTACTGCACCAACACCGATCACCCAAAAATGCGACATCACCCGCTTTCAGGTTCTCTGCAGTAATCGTTCTGGCTCAAAGGGACCTGGTTGGAAAAAAAGAAGCTCGCTTTGTGGTTTTTCCGGGATGCACGGGAACCCGGGACGTGAAGTGCATTGTCATTACACCATAGAACAGGCGAATGAAACCTAACCTTGTAGGCATTGGCGTCTGAGGTGAAATCACAGGCTCACCAATCAGTTCTATGCCTGCTCAGAAAATCTCTATGATGGGCACTCAGATGATAGGCAGGTATCATATGGAATAAGACATTGTTTCTATGGGTTTGAGACCACGAACGAATCAAGACAACAATAGTACGAGTTAAAGAGATGTCCGGATGATGGTGAAGATACTGGAGTGGTGCGTCACGTAAGGGTATAAAGTTGGCACTTGGGTAGAAGTGTAGCAACGCGTAACCATTAAACGTTCGACAGCGGAAAAATCAAGAAAGAATAGTAAGAGCTAAAAAGATGCCCAGATGATGAAGACACAGGAGTGGTGCGTCACGTATAGGTATCAAGTCGGCACTTGGGGTATAAATGTGGCAACACAGAGCGGAAGACGAACCATTGTTCTATCAGTCCAAATTCTAGCAAATCAAATCCCTAAACTTTCGCGCCGGTGTGACAAGTTAACCGGAGTCAGACCTCCCAATCATTTACTTAAGCGGCTGGTGGTACAGTTCAACGATGACCGTAAGGAGGTCTGCGAGATCACTTTAGGATGAAAGCAATTCCCGAAAAGAGACAAACGTACCTGGAACCGCCGGCTGGCCTCCCATGGTGCCCCGAATGATGGTTATGGCTTGATGTGGACGTTTCATGATGCGGACCCGAATGAACACAGGATAGGCCCTTGAAACACGAGAAGAGGCCTCCAGATCGAGATGGTGTCGCTGATGATCGCTGGGTGGAACGAGAGGACGTTTTGAATTGGTCCGGTTGCCCGCGAGGTGCGAGTCTGCCAGCTTCTCATTAACTCAAGTTATTCGGAGGTGGATTCGAGCTTCCTACCTGCTTTTCAAATTGATCAACCCCGAGAGACAGCTAGGCATGACGATAGTTTTCGACAGCAAAGAGAATTCGTTGGTTTTATCCTGTATGGCTTGTTCACGATCAGTTCGCACACTGGACATGGGTGCAATTAGTACCACGAACCTCGGGAAGTTGACTCTCTCGTGAAGACGTTGGTGCTTTCTCGAAGTTCCAGGTCAAGTGCAGCTTTTAACTGGTGGAATTCTGATTTTTAACTCGTGACACTTCATACCTGTGCATCCCCCAGTGTGTACGACTCTTCCTGTGTGGGATGGTTGGCTGTATTTAGCACATGCTGAGTCTTCTGTCAGTGGGCCAAAGCTGTGCATCGTACACGAGGTTGCACGCGGGAATTAGCACAGCTTTGCGGGGGACTTGCTTAACGACATACTCGAGGTTACACCAAGTATGAATGAAACGAGTACAGACTGACACAAGTTATACTACCGACTATTATAGCGAGACAAACAAACTCGGATTTTCGTTGATCATCTACTTCTTAACACTCGCTGAGGAATTGTTGCTTTTGGGAACACACCAAGACGGAACCCTCAGTCACGCAAAGTAATAAGTGTAATGGAAAGCAACTAACTGGCTGGGTCCTGGCGCCATCCGGACGCCTTTTTTGGTCGATGGGTCGGTGCTTGTTTGGCCTTTGGGACTACATAATATCACCAAGTCCAATGAAACTCGATTTAAAAAGAGCAACATGAAGTAACGCACCGTGTGCCGGTTTGGTGTGTTGCTGACTGTGGCGTGAACTGTCCACGGTTAGGGAATCTTTCGGTGCTGATGGCCCGAGCAAAGGTAGATTAGTCTGCCAGTTCAAAACGATCAATAACTAACTCACTATTGCTGGGTTTCACCTCCATGGTCAGACGGAGGGGAGTAATCCGAGTCAGAATCATCGCTAACCAATATCATCGGTTCAGAACGTGTTAAATGGATCAGACTTGGCATGATGGCGAACCTACCAGTCAGGCTCGCGGGAGGAGAGGACTTTTTGATTAGGAGCTGCCATCGTGGTGGGTGATAGTGCGGTGGTGTGAGAGACACAAGGACACCTCTTAAGAGTCCAGGATATGCCCAGATCATCAGTTTCGTGATTGAGCGGCTGCGTTGGCAGGTTGGAAATAGAGTGAGCATGTGGTCTCGTAAAGACGCTAGAGATAACAATGATAACTCAACGAGGATGAAACTTAATGAACCAAACCCTTTCTTGGCTTTAAAACTAGGTCCTGTGACTGGGGAAAAAGACCGAGGCGTATCTCTGGGCAGAACCATCTCACCACGGAGAGAATGAGACGGCAAAGCTTTGGGCATCGCAGACGTAGGGGTATTCAGATAATCGCAAACAGAGTTGATCATGCACAACATAACCTATCAAATGACGCATTTGGTCTTCTCGTCAGCTGCTCTGACCACCTAAAGGGAGGGACTCTAGATTCATCACCACCGCACAACGGGAAGTTTGGTGAAAACTCATTCCCCTGAAGAAGCAATGAGTTTTTTGCGATAACAAGCCCGTCACCTATTTCGTCGATGAAAGATCGACGGTGTATCGTTTGGGCGGAATCATATCAGGCGCCTGTACCGCCGTGCACTGATTACGAATAACGTGCTTCTGAGAGATCATAGGACAGGCGATAACAATCATGGTTTCCTCGTGGACGGCTTAACGCCCAGGACAAACGTGATATATCAAACGTGGCTGGCGGAATCAAAGAAGCTCCTCATATGGCTTGCAACCCGCCAACTCGTTATCTCGTTGCCAGGGGACTGTGATGGCTCGAGTATCAAGAAACCGTGACTTTTTGTTACCTTGGGTGTCCAAGACGCACCTGGAGTGTAGGCTGGTATTAACACGCAACAGTCAACTGGTAAGTGCATGGGGAGCATGCCTAGGTTGAGCCTCGTGCAGAACATGAGTGTGGACATTATGCGGTATGCATATGAATGGGAGTGCCTCGATTGATGCGCAGTAAAAATTCGATTGTGCTCCGGCTCCAAGCAACATCCACAGCCGTCTGCATCGGCCCGGTTGGCGGTAGTGCGTAGAGCGACATTGGCCGACGCAGTGCGGGAGGCGTCACCCGCAGAGCTGTTGGCAGTGCAAGTCGGCTGAGACCAACCGCAAAGGCTGGACACATGTGGGGAAAGGGGAAGGATCCCAGGGTGGTCGGGAATGGCTTGACCCCGAAGGAGTGGGTCACACGACGACTTTCCAGAAGATTGCCCGATCCTGTAATAACGAAAAGCGCTGGGGCCCGGACCACAGTGTGGTTTCCCACGATGGAGAAGGAAATTTAGGGAAGCTTGGCCTTTCATTATGTGCCCGCAACATACTTCCAATTGGGGGATATTGCTGTGGGTGCCAGGCAGTGTCATAGATCAAACGTTACACCTTTTGCGCACAAGCCACGAGAAGGCGGTACCTCAACCAAAGTATAAGGGTCGACCCCCATAAAAAGTGAGGGGATTCTCAGTGCAGCGCACCAGTCACACGCAGTTGTTCATCATGCAAACCGACAAGGGACCGAAGTTAGAGGCCACTTCGTCCCATGATATACGCCTCAATCCCGTCACCTCATTGAATACATCGCGGTATGACGGCTCAGGCTGGTAAGTGGGCTTAGCCCCTGACGCAGACACGTGATTGACATCATGCCTCTTGGCTCTTTCAGCGTCCGGCTTTGCCCTTGGGTTATTACCCGAGGACCAGCCTCTCGTAGCAGGTCAGTACAAGCACCACGGAGCTTGATGCTTCGTACACCTTCTGACACGGTTGAAACAAGTGTGTCTTCTGCTGCAAACTGGCGGCGGTTCGTACATCCAGAGGGACAGCCATACTTCGTCCTGACCGGCGGATTCGAGTTCGTGGTTGTCACTGAGGCGCACGTCGAGGACGTGCATACCGAACGACGAATTCTCGAATGTATCAATGAGGCGGACAACGAGTTGCAATCCCACAATATCAAGGTTCCTCCCCGATGTGAATTGTTCTTGGAATTGGGAGATGATCACGCGGTCTGCAACTACTACTTCATTGACCACATCGGAAAAGGATTATTCTGGCTCGAGAATCTAGGCACCGAATTGCTTGATATTCCCGCAGCAATGTCTTCCTCGCATCTTGGTGCGTTTCGTCCTCCGTAGACGTGTTCCCATTGGCTCACGCTCGGACAGAATGGGCGGTAGAGCGACTATACTGGGTGCACGTAGAGTACTTCCCAATGCATCACGAGTCCCACGAACAGGAATTCTCGCAAATTGTGGATGACATTTACAATATCATTGGTCATGGTCAAGCCGGTAAGACATAAACATCGGGCCCGCACAGTTACGTGAAGGAGACTGACCCGCGGACAATAGACAGATTGACGTCAAGAACCTCCACGTTCCCTTATACGGCAGACACATGCAAGCAGTTTCTGAAGCTGCTGTCGAGGAAAAGAGGTGGGTCCGTTTTGTGCGATCCTGAACTCCCTTAACATCACTGGTATGTCGCAGGTCAGCGCGTGGATGGCTATACCCTCTGTTACGCAGGTAAGAGAAAATCGAACCTCCTTTTCTGTTTCTCATCGTGTTACATTAGCGCGTCTAGCCGGTGCTATAAGTATGTTTAGCGGTTCGTAAACGGATACATGAAGCTAACCATTCATTTACAGTGAATCAGCGGTTTGTTACCTTTTACGGGCAGCAGTCCGCCGCCCAGTTGGATAGACTACAAGAAATGTTCCCTGCCGACGTCGTCGAGCACAAATTGTTGTCAAACATCGCGAACATGCTCATGTGGGGCATTCCAAGGCATTATAATAGCCTCCTCGAAGAGCTGTACGTGAACGAACAAGTATATGCGGATCACTGGACACACTTCATGTCCAACTGCCTCGCTGATTGGACAAGCAGTCTATCATGGGTACGTTGGTATATTGAAACCGAGATTGCCATTTTTGACATTTGAATGCAGAGCCTTCCGATTATCATGTGAGTCCACAGGGGTACCTATGTACTTTCCAACGAGTTTCTCAAAAAGGAACTCTCAGCGCCAGTATTCTTCTTGCGAACGTGCGCGGCGGCACAGTATCCACATCGATCCCATCAGTGCTTTCCTGCGCAGTCAGCATTGCCTCGGCATCCTGCCTCCATCTCAGACACCAACCGCTTGCGGAATCAAGCGCCGCAGTTGGCGTACGTCATTTCCCAATTTCGGCTTGCCAACGTTGACCGGCTTTCTAGGCTCGCTACCTCCGTTTCGCAAAATGGAACAATGTAGGGTTTCTGCCTTCATCGGTCGCATTCGGTCTCCCAAGGGCAAGTTACCTATGGGGCGTCGGCCTCCTGACAGCTCAATTCCTCTTCATTGCATCCCACAGCGTCAACAGATTCGTCGCACTGCTCGCTGCGTGCGTCATCGCTGCGATAATGATATTCATGCTGTGCGTAATTCATCCAGAAGATGCCAACATCGCATCATTCTGCAGGTCCCTCGTTTCATTGTGTATGCCACATATGTACGCTTTGGATGCTCGCGAAGGCGAGTCAATTGTTTAGATACGCACCTGTCCCCACTAGTTGCCAAGACTGTAGAGAGAGGTGCATGTGATACCCATGCTTGCAGGCCCCGTGAGCTGAGCTCCATCACTCCCCCAAGTCAAATTGACCCTGGTAAAGTAAATAATCCATGTAATAACCAATTCTACATAAGGAATGCAAAATCATATACGCAAGAAGGTCGAAAGTAAGCTATGGGTCACAATCCAGCAAAAGGGGTGGGGGGAGTCGAAAAATCAAAATCCGCCAAGACTGACTTCACTTCGGTTGGAAGGCGTGCGTGAGGTAAGCGGAGGTGGAGGGGCGAGGTGATTGATACTGGCACCCTCTTTCACGCGTGATTCCCGAGCATAAGCTTGTCGCACGTAGGCATAACGCTGGAAGTGATTCAGAGCTTGGAGGAATATCACACCGATCTGTGACCGAGCAGGTGACATGAGTCGCCATGCGGGGTATTCAGAGATGGATTGGCTTACCGGGTGTGCTCTCAACTCGTTGAAAATGTCCACCGTCGCTTCTCGCACAGACTCGTGTTGATGGAACAAGGAGAAGCCGAGAGGTTGCAGTCCTCCAGCATGAGGGGGCATATGCGCCAACAGCTATACGATTACACCAAGTAAATTTCTTTCCGTATTTAATATCGTGTAAAAAAATACATACCTCGACGACTTGCTCGTACGATCGGACGTTCTCCGAAATGGTACGGACAATCAGTTCAGTCTCGACATCAGGGAGATTTTTTATAAGGCGAAGGCGGGAAAGTTGATGCAGGAGATCGAAACCTTGGATCGCGTCCATGCCACGGGGCTTTTGAAAATCCTGTCCGTCTGTAAGGTATCGTCGGAATGAGCCATCACTGCAAGTTACGTACGATCGTGGAGTACTGATAGGTTTTTGTCCTTCGCCAACCTTCGATGCGACTAGCGTTGGCAGCCAATTCCCTGGATGCCACGGTTTCATCTGGAAATACAACGCCGCTCCCCAGCGATCCTTCAGTGAAAGAAGCACTCGGGAACCCCAAGACCGTCGAGCCAGTTGCTACCTCCTCGTACCTCGATGCAAGCCGCACGAATCGACTCACATATTCGGTGAACCGCAACCTCACCAGCGTTTCGCCAAAGTGTGACGTAATGGCAGAAATGAGCTGAAAAGCGCAACCTGATCAATCTAATGCGCTTTCGTCCGTCCGGAGAAAGGACGTACGTCTTCGATGAACACATTATCCAAGCTATCAGACCGTGCTGCAAAATCCGATTTCTGATTGGATTGGCCCCCGTCTCGTGTGGCTATCCGTGCAATTTCTTCTTCGCTCGCCCCCGAGTTTTCAGTACGAATCACGCCCGATCGAGGGACTAGGGGAACGATGGCCGGAGGCATGGCGGCTACTGGGAAAGAAATATGGATGTCCTTGGAGACCACTACGCGACCAGTCCCAACGTCCATCAGCAAGTCCCATGACCCCGACGTCTCAAATATCGGATTCGTAACGCCTGCAATGTATGCCGGTCTATAGACCCACATGCCATCAGCGTCCATTCATACTCTCGAGTGACGTCCCAACTTACGTCGTAACCCAGTCCTCACCCCCCGCCAACCCAGTGTATGGAAATGCACGTTCGATGAAACCCCTCAGGATCACTCCGCATCCTGAACCCAATGCACATGCTGACAACACATAGTTGGCCACTTGACCTGCGGGTATGTTATGACCTAAAAAGAGAATACGCTTTCCAGTGACGAGTGCATTAAAGAGAATTATTATGGGATGAGTGAGATTTCCGTTCGTGTGTAAATGCGGGTGGTGTGGTCCAGAAATAGTCACGATCGGTGAAGAGAATGTCTGTATTAATTGAATTAAGGAATACTGGGGTATACGCGAAACATCAGTCCACGTCACGCGATGTAGAGGAGGAATCATGGACTGACATCACCGACTTCTTCGGGAAAAGTGGAGAGGGGAAGCTTGATGGGTAGTTGATGACCTTTGTAAGCAATGGTCGTTTGGAAAAAATGGGTATCCTTGGATAATCCAGAACGCAAATGGGGGTCCGAGGTGGTGGGTATCGCGCCGTTGTATGCATTATGTTCTCGAACGAAACCATGGGACGATGAGGATGATGCGTCAGTCGACCTGCGGCCCCGACTGGCCTGGGTGCCAGAGGTAACGCTTCCTGGTCCCCCTCCGATCGCAACGCCAACCTGATTGTCCACGATGCCGCTCTCATCGCCAACCCAGACCGCACTCCCGCCCAGGGAGAAGGACGAATCGGACGGAGAGGACGGGTTGGGTTGGTGCGGATGGGAACTAGCGACGCTGCTCTCGGTCGTGGAACGTTCGCGCGTACCTTCGACGTGAGGATGACGCCGAATAAGCATACCATCCTCACTGGAATGCGACTCTGCCGAGGAGCTGGTCTTGTGCTGCGGTTTTCCGTGGGGGCCATTGAGATTGGGTGCGTAGTCGGGGATCTTTGGGGAGGCAAACTTTTCGCCAAAGATATCTTTGCGCTCGGACGCACGCATGACGAGCTTCTCGAATCGGGTTAACTCGGGTGCACCGGAGATATCCATGGAGTTGATGGCGTCGAACAGGCGGGCCAGACAGTCCTGCGAGGGGTTGGCAAAGTAGTCATCCAAGGCAAGCAGGAGGACAGGCTGTTGATGGTGTGAGCGAGCAGGACAGGCACGCCGTAGCGATACTCGCCTTGAAGATCTGAATGAACGGATGGCGCGTGCAAATGGCCATCGCTTTGACAACGGCACCTCTGCAAAGACGCGTCAAGCCAGGTCAGAGACTACACTTGTGGTCGTGATAATCTGGTTCGGACGGCAACGTACCTCCGAGCCGTCTTGTCGTGTTTTGTCCGAACCAAGTTCAGGACATATATGAGCTCCGGGTGACCGTCTGGGCTGCTTGAAAGATCGTCGGACGATTCGGAGGTCTCGAGGGCAAGCACGGGGGAGATGGCGTTGAATGGTGTCTGGTTGAGGAAGAATATGGTCCAGTCTTCGAGATGTCGCTCCGCACCATCGGGGAGCATCAGGTTGGCCAGGAGTCTATTGATGGATCGTCAGTCATCGGCTCTCGATGCTGGGGCAAAGAGTCTCACCCCTCATCTGTCCCAAGCGGCTGGGGAAACTGGTAGGTGAGCTGAGCCCCACTATCAATGTCGAATTCGGCGAGCAAGACGAATGAACAGTGGGAGCCCTTTCCAAGGGACATGGTATCGGTTGTAGAAGGGGTCGTCGCCCTAGCTAGTCGGTTGCAGTGTTCTGAGAAATGTCCCGCGTCCGTGCGTACTACAACATCATTTTTGCCGACCGTAACGCGACATGCGCCGCTCGACAAAACGTCTAATTGTTGTCACTTGGAAATTTCCTTTTACAGATCATTGCAATATTACTGCATCATCATCTCCGGCGAACAAAAAAATGAACCAAGCCGACTATCAAAACTGCGCAAACATCTCCACCGCTCTGCTGACCGCAGCCATCAGCTCCGAGAGACGCGCACGAAGATGACCTTGTCGAGTCCAGTCAGCAGCCACGATCGTCCCAACGCACGGCAGAGACAGAGACAGCACAACGCCTGCCTACCCAAGATCGTACAAGTGGGAGGAGATGACCTGCCTTGCTCCCTGTCTGCCGTCAACAATTCTTGTACATCTTTTGCGAGCCTTCCCTCAGCTGTGCTCGTTTCATGCACGAGGCGTGTCGTCGACCATACATACGTCCTAATGATTGCCCGAAACAAGCGTCTTTTGGACTCTGCAACGCAGTTCGGGTCGCGCGGTCAACAAAACCAGCATATATGCGCGTTACACCCGCAGATATTAATACCTTGTCTGAATTCTTCGGTCTTGCTCGCCTCTTTCATCGCGCTTTGGTTCACCGAGGCTACAAATGTTTGAATGAGATCCGTCGAAGATTGCGCGAGGATTTCTTCCATCGTTCCGTCCTGCTCAGTCGACTGAGGGGGTTGCTTAGACTGTGAGGGTGGCTTCGGGCTCTCGAGAAGGTCGATGATATCGACTGTCGAGCTATCTGTTCCGTTGTCCATGTCTAGCGAATGGAAGAAAAGCAAAGGCAAAAAATGAGCATTGAGCAGCACGTCGAGTTTGCGAATCACATGACTGGTCATGCCTGGTCTAGTGTAGGAAATTTCGAAATTATCATCAGTTACGCGAAGCGACCGTACAGTAGACCTCTCCAAAATCAGAGCGACCATCCTGCAGTACCCTATTCAATCTAGCTCCACCTCACCGTGGAGCAGGCAGCCCACTCGCCGTCACCCCAATCTCCGTCACCTCCGTAAGGGGATCTAGCTTCCCTTTGAGTTCGGGTAAGAACGACGCGTCGGTATACGGGCAGTGTACCGATGGAGAGCCCTTGTAAATCGGCGTGTACGTGGCTGCACAGATGTCAAATTCAGTGAATTCGTCATAGGAAATCTCCACTGCATTCCGGGGGTTGCGATCTCCTGCTGCAATCCGTTGGCGTGCCTGTGGAGAAAATACATGTGAGCATGGTACACTGAGAGCAGCCTCCAATATAACACACCTGCGCAACAATTTTTGGATCCGGGTTAAGTTCTAATAGACGTCTCGCAAACTTAGCAGCAGTGGCGTGATTGTTAGCCTTGGCGAACGCCCCAATCGCACTGCGTAAAGCTATTTGCATGTGTGGCGCTTGCAGTTGACAATGCGTGAAATATGCCGCGAGTTCCAACTGCCGACGGACATTCTCTGGGTCGTCCTGAGTAACGCGTCGTCGCTCCAATTCAATGGAAACCCCGAGCAGGTATTCACGTGCGGAAACAACGGTGTCGCGCCACTGCAATTCCCACCCAGTCAGTGTCATCAAAAGGGATACAGGGTGAATGAATTGACGAACCTCCTTGGCTTCCTCATCCGAAGACACCACTACCAAAAGTAACGTTTGCAGTACGGACCGGAACACAGCCTGAGCTTCAGGGAGCTTGTTGCCTGATACGTAACGGAAGCCTTCCGAAAGCTCAGTGCGCACGGACGGCAGGGACCGCACAACAACAGGCAAAACCCGTCCAGGCGAAGTTTCTGATGGATTGCGTCTGACATGAACCTGGAGAGGAGGTAACGATGCCAGCGGAGAAACGTAAGCGTGCGACGATCGGTAGACGGAGAGGAACAGTTGTTTCAGGGGTGCGAAGTTGACAACCCCAAACTGCCGATTCAGCAACTGAACGTCGCTCAGTATAGCCCACATCACCGTTGTCCAACGCAACTCACCTGCATGGCGGTGTCGAAAGACCCTGCGGCAACATGATCCGCAGCGAACGGCGAATTGCGTACCCAAAGCTCGTTCTCACTCACACCAGGGGTCGCACCTGCCCCTTCGTCCTCATCCTCGTCGACAGCATCCTCAAATTCTTCTTCCGTACGAGTCTCGCCATCGGTTACCTCAGCGTCAAGATCCCATCCAGCCTCATCAGCATCAACTTCAGGGATCTCCTCTTCCTTTGCCCAGTCATCGAGTGCAGATGAAGCAGCGGCATTAGAGGCATCGACGCCGTTAACGTAAGGAGCTTCGCCATCCCCATCCAGGTTGCCGTTCGCGAGTGCACGGTCCCAAAAGCCCTCGCCGATCGAAATCGATGGCCAGTTGAGGTTTGCAGTGGAAGTGATGATGGGCGGTGGCTTGAGTGTCGACTGACCGAATGAGGGAACATCGTCGACATCCGCTTCGCTCAAACCAGCAGCTTCGAGGATTTCGGCTGCCTCTTCATCCAAACCATTTGTTTTTGCAGTCAAGTAAGCAAGCGGGTCTACAATCCAGGTCAGCGGAACAGCTCAAAAATGATCAAAACAGACGCATACGAAGACCCACGTCCCGTAGGACAGCTATTCTTCCTTGCACGTCACCAGCATACAAGGAGTTATGAAAGCGTGACATTGGATCCCCTCTCGCGGCCGCAATCTTCTGCATCTTCGACAGCTTGTCCGTGCTGCCAGTAGCTAGATACAAGAACGACAAGCGGTCAAAGTTCTTGGTCTGTTGGTAGGCCTTCTCAACGATCTGTAATCGGACAATCGGTCAATTCGACTATAAAATGTGGGTAGTATAGCTTCAGCTACTTTGTGATTTCCTTGCTTGAGTGCCTGCTGCGCCAAACGTTCCCAACATTCTGGTCGGTCAATCGCTCTTGCAGTCTCCAACGCTACATCGAGATTTCCACATTCAATGGCAAGGTCGAACCTCGTATTCTTGTCCTGGACGAAGTGCAATGCGATCTACATCCACCGCCACAGGTGTCAGACAGCAATACCGAACCAAATACGTTCACGTTCACCTCGGGGAACCCCTTTTGTTGCAGATAAGAAATAATACTCTGCCCAATGAGCGTCGATGTCCGTATGATATGCAGCATTTCATCGTAGTTGTTGCGGAGCAGGGCAAGCTTGAACCGGTACTCCGTAGGGTCAAACGTGATTGTTCGGGGACGCGCAGAACGATCCAAGCAGTGCGCTGTTTTGCCCTTGATGCGCGTAAGATAGACAGGATTGTCGAGCGTGCATATCACCCCGTTGTCGCTTCAACAATCAAACAATGAAAGAAAAGTGGGGTTAGCGTTGGGGTCCGATGCAGCAACGTCAGACATACCCTTGAGGAAGGCAATATTTTATGTGGTTGAGAGTAGAATAGATGAAGACGCCCGCGTCATCCCAGGCTCCAGATTTGATTCGAATGGTTTCATGGACCAGGCTGCTTTGTGAAAAGTTTTTATTGGCGATGGTAATCGCTATCGCCATAGAGGTTACGGCAACGCAATGTAGAACGAGTTCAGCACTCACTGTGCTTGCTCATCAAGGCTACAAGTTGCCCGTCCGAGCTCCAGGCGACATACTTGACAGGTGGACTGTTCAGCTCAGCAATAATCTTCTGCTGTTGGATATCGTAAAGAGCAACCGATGACGTGGAGCTCAGGATTAGACATGCAGTCCCACCGTAGAAAATCTCGTTGGTTTGAATTGGCGCCTTGATTCCTTTCACCACGGAGTTCGACAGATCGCGAACCTCGATAAGCTGACGAATCGCTGAGCATCCACATGGCTAACCGGCACAATCTCGTTTTACCTGTGTGGTCTTATTCAAAGCAGCGAACCTGTTCCTAGCCACGAAAATCGCGCTATTGGCCGAACCACGCTTACCATCCGTGGACGAGTCCTTGACCTCTCCATTGGTCTGCGTGGGCAGGGAAGATAACTCGTACAAGCCATTGTCCGAAGAGATCGTCGTGACGACGGCCCGTTCGGCAGGGTTGTAGCTCAATGTTCGAGGAGGGACGTAAGGACTGCCAAATTTGCGAACGCTAAGAAGGCCGATATCCGAGCCGGTATTAAAGTCGTATGCTCGGACGTATTTATCCCTGATGTAATATAACGAGTCGGCATGGACCGAAAAGGCGGGCCGCTCGCGCTCGAGCTTGAATACAATGAGTCCACTGTCGTGACCTACATTTGCAGAGCATATCAGCAAAGCGTGTCTAGACGCGCGTTCCAGTCATACCCGCAGCAAACAAATTGAGGTTGGGATGTGCGGCAAGGACCCAGAAGCGATCGTGCTCTCTCCTGAAGGTCTGGATTGCGGTGCGCTTTGTAAGGTCCCATACGCGGACTGTCTTGTCTTCACCACAAGAAACGATGAGTTCGTGTTTAGGATGGAAGAGCGCATTGGAGACATTGTTGAAGTGCCCTCTGCAAGAGTCAACCTCCCAAGCCTTTGTTTCGCTCATCCTCCACATCTTGATCGTGCGATCGTCGGCGGCGGAGACGATCAAAGGGAGAGTGGGATGGAAGGCGGCGAAATTGACGCCTCTGTCATGACCCTCGAGGACATATTTTACGGTCGAGAACGTGTCGAATGTGTCAAAGTTGTTCGGTCCCGTGCTGGGAGTACTCTTTCGCAAACCGGATATATCCCAAACGCGTACGGTCTGGTCCATGGATGTCGACACGATGAGATCGTCCTTTGGGTGGAACTGGGCGGACATGACATAGTGTGAATGGCCAGTGAGGATGGCGATACAGTTGCGCGAAGTGCTGTTCCATATGCGGATGGTCTGGTCGTCGGATGCCGAGAGCTGAGATGTGGGGTGAATGAATGGACATGAGCCGAGAGGATGGGGAGCACTCACGATCCAAGGCATCTCGTGGTGAAACTGGACGGTCCGAACGTAGTCCAGATGACCGTGCAAAGTAAAGAGGCAGCGACGGTTCTGAGGACGCAAGTCTGCGGGGAATGAGAATCAACTACGAAACGATTAATGGTACTGACCCCAGACTTTGATCTTGTAATCGTCGCCGCCGGTTACCAAGAGGGCTCTGCTGGGATGGATGGCGACACCTCGAACAGGGCCTTTATCGAGAGATATCAGCGAGGGTGGTTCACGTTGTTGAAAAAGAGCGAGAGTACCTTCATGCTCTTCGAATCTGTCTACTAGGACACCCATGCGGTAGTTCCATAGCTGCACGCTACCGTTGTGCAGAGCAGCGGCGAGGAGGGGCTGGGTGGGATGGAATGCGAGTCCTTAAAGAGAGGAGAGTTCTAGAATACAAACGAGCAGGTGGAGCACGATACACGTACCTTTGACGCGATTGCTCTTGGACTCGAATTTTGTGAGCATGACCGACATGATGGGCGAATCTAAGCAGGAAAAGGCGTGAAGGTTGGAATGAAAGGTAGACGCTGGGTGGTCGGGGCGATATGCGCGGCCGACTGGGCGTGGTCGTCGTTGTGGTCGTTGCTGGCAGTCTGTCCTTGCTCGACGGCGGACACGACGTGGAGGCTGAGGCGGAGTTGGAACTTAAGTTGGTAAGTCGGTCCTTCCTACTAGAGTACTAGAGTCTAGAACGGTTACTAGTAATTTCTATTATTCGCGATATGGACACAGACTGATGACAAGTTATTGCTCAGGTAGATCATGGGCGTGCTGGGCATCACGCCCTTTCTCCAAAAGACCTGGTGAGTGCACTCCCTATCGATGCTGCTCACCGCCAACTCTCTACCAGTCCCCATGTCTTCAAGAAACTCCCTGACCGCCTCAGATCCCTGCGCGGAAAAACGGTCGTCATGTGAGTATGCCGTTTCTCCTTCCTTGACACCCTGCCGCAGCTCACCCAAGTGGTCTGGTAGTGACGGCACCCTCGTCACTCAACGCCTCCATTTTGCACCGATGCCTCACCCCCATAGGCATATCATCGGTTGGCATCGTATACTCACAGAACTGAGAGACTCTGACGTACGTGCCATTTGCGTCTTTGACGGACAACAACGCAACGCAGCCAAAGCTCGCGAGGTCAGCGCATTCCATTCTACCCTTCGTTACCCTCATTTCAACCAACTGCAGGTCGAACGACGTAGAGAATCGCGGCAGATAGACGCCGCTCGGGGATCCATCGAAACAACTAGACTTCATAGACTGCGAAAGTTGATGCGCCTTCTTCCCTATTACCGCTCTCTGCCTAGCACCGATCGCCAACGCGTCAATGACGCCCTCAACAGCATCAGATCAGCTCACAGATCGCTTGATGCTCATGTGTCAGGGTTGACGCTTCTTGCGCCCATATCCCCCCCGCTGCATTCATTGCCATGCGCCCGCGTCACATCCCACTCTGATCATACCTTTCCTCCATCACAACATTCTTACTTCTTCCGACACGCAGGGATAGGGATACACGACTTTCAGGATGCTTTGGATTCCGTGGCCAGATCACCTTTGACATCTAGATCCGAACCGTACGACATGCCTGCGCCAACAGATCTAGAGCATGCCAGTCACGCAATCACAGACAATGAAGTTGGCCCTTGCGACCTATTTGATGACCCTCATGAAGATATTTTTCCAACCCTTCCATTTGTCCACTGGAACGCCGCGGTGCAGCCCTCACCGGCAGATTCTTACCCGCTACCCGACTCTATTGAGTCGTTTCAATCGGAACTCTCCACATTGTATTCCGAATACAGCCAATGCATCACTCAGCTCACGTCCATGCCTTCGTCCTTTGAAGGGCCTCAGATTCCAGAGCGGGAACACGACCGCGCAGTGCCAACAGACAGCACTGACACCCTTGACGCAAGGATAGAATACGCCATGTCCAAACAACAGCTCCAGATGACACTCGACGAAGGCCACATCTGGAACATCCTCTCGAGGCCTTCGTCCGACGTCCCCCCACTCGAAACCGAGTTCGCGCTAATGACACTGGCCGAGCGGAGCACCGTCGTCTCCCGGTCGTATCAACGTCGGAGCAACTCCCCAACGACACAAACATACGAAGAGTGCAAGGAACTCCTACGTGCCATGGGCGTCCCATGCATCGAGTCCTCGGGACCCTTCGAGGCAGAAGCAGTCGCGTGTGCCCTCGTTACCCACGGTCACGCGGATTACGTCGTGAGCGAGGACACGGACGTGCTCGTGTACGAGGCTCCGATGCTGCGTGGCATTACCGCGCGCGAATCCCCCATCGTCGTCGTCCACGGCGACGCCATTCGCACGACCCTCCAACTCGACCGCGCGAGCTACGTCGACTTTGCACTCCTCCTCGGCACCGACTTTTCACAACGGATAAAGAACGTCGGACCGAACCGTGCACTCAAGTTTATCAGGGAACATGGGTCTATCGAGCGCGTCGTCGAACAGGAGAGTAAGTACCCTCCGCGCGTGCCCGTCGCGGACTACCTAGCGCAGGTTGGCGTGGCACGTCTCGTGTTTCAGAATCTACCTCCTCTTCCTGATATCGGGCTCCTCCAGCAAACAGAGGGCGATCCGGACGTCCTGTCGGATATCATACAAAGATACAAGTTGCATCGGATGTTGCCTGGTGCATGGGACCCCCAATCTGCTCTGGCAGGGAACTACTTTGATGATGATCCATCCGTGTGGTGATGCATTGTGTCGCCTATTGGATCGTTCAATACCTGCGGAAACCTGGATGTGCAGAGAATCTAGTAGGAAGATTGCCATTGTCACATACACTAGCGATATCCTGGACAGGGCTTGGCACAAAACCCTCGCTCTATGAATGTCAGATAACAAACAAGACATCCCAAGAGGCTCCATGCCCCATCAAGGATAGCCTATTGCACAATACACTCTAAAATAATAGAATATCTATAGGTCAGTCAAAGTTGAGTGGGGGATCAAGAACTTGAAAGGCACGATACTAGCTGTTAGCAGGGCTACTGCGACCTCTGAGTGCCAAAGCAAGGCTGAAGCGGACTTACTACTGCCTCCCGACGAGGTGAGTTCCGTCCTGGTGCCTTCATCTCCCATAGATAAGGAGGGAACCGAAATTATGGTGTTCATAGTGCAGCAACGTTCGACCTTTCAGCCATTGCAAGTCTGTAAAGCTCAAGTTAAATTCTATAAATAAATACATGCCTGTATGCATACACGACAACATCAAGAACATGAACAACGGATATTAAATAATCAAGTATCAAAAGGGACATGAGGAGAGGGGCAATAAACCCCACCATTAAATCAATTCCAAGGGTAACCACCGCCAGAACCGTCCTATCGAGACGTCCAACGTTCGTTCATCGGCACCACCTTCATACCTCGTTCCTCAAGATCAAACTGAAACAAGGCTCACAAAACGGCTTCTCGTTCCGTAAGAAAAAGGATGGGTCCTCGAATGGTCTCTTGCAGCCCTACCGTTTCCCGTGTCAGTACGCGGAAAAAAGCAGAAGTGCGGGGTTAACAACGTCTGGACCCACCTCGCATACGAAACACCCCCAACACCACTTGCCTCCCAACGCTTCTACAGCTCTAACGCCGTCCCTGATGCTCTTTTTGCACGCCTTGCACTTTGGCATCCGAAGTCGCACGTGGCAGGCCTCGCAATATGGGTGTCCCCTGTACACCGTGAAGCCAACATCATCATCGTCGACAAACTCGCCGTCGCCCGCAAAGTTCAGCTCGCCCGTGCGTGCAACAGAAGATGGGAGCGGACCGGTTGGCGCAAGGAATGGATCCCCGCACTCGGCACAGAAAAAGTGCTGTTCGTGGTAAGTACGTTTACCGAGCGCCGGATCGTCGAGGGTGATGAACCGTTCGTCGATGATGGCGGTCTTGCAGTGGAAACAGCGAGGAGCAAAGGTCTATTTGAATCATACATGGATGGGCAATCAGTCGTCATCGCAGCGCAATGACACGATACAGACCTCGTGATAGTCCAAGTGACAATACGGCCTCCCATCATGTTCATAGCTACTCACGTGCTCCAAGAGTTCGTTGCAGATGGTGCATCTGAAACAGTTAGGGTGCCACCGTTGACCCATGGCACTCACAATGCGACCAATGATGGGACCGTTGCACCCCCCGCAGGAGAGGCCGCCGGTACGCATAGGACCCGAGGAGGAAGGAAGGGAAGGAAGACCACGTTTAGTTCCGGGGCCACGGCCGGGCGCGGAATGCGAAGGGGATGACTCTTGAATCTGGGTGTGTCGAGATCCAAAGCTGCCAGGTGACGGTCCCGGTCTCTGTGGCTGACCCGAGTCCGAAACCGAGATTTTTGGGGGCGAGAAGGCCATAGAGGGAGTATTGGCAGTAGATACCGAAATCGCAGGCGTTCCATGCTCCGAGACCGTGATACTAGGTGCCTCAGAGATCGAAATAGCAGGTGTGACTGGTGCAGAAACCGAAACATTAGGGCCACTTGTGGGTCCGGAAACAACGATACTGGGACCAAATGCGTCATCGTTGACATCACTATTATGATGTCTATCGGGAAGCGATATCTTTGGTACCACCGTCTGTTGGGGTTGAGTCGGTGATTGGACTGCCCTTCTTTCCGGAGACTGCGACCCTGCAGGGAACCCTACGTATGGATTACTCGTGCCGCTCCCACTCGCATTTCCAGTTCGTGATATGACATCCTGACCAGGTGTCCATTGCCTTCTCGGCGGTGTATCGTTCGTAATTTCAATTGCCGGGCCCCGAGCAAAGCCCTGACGGATAGGCGAGGGCGATCTGCGGAGGGAAGGTGGCGGCGCATCATCTAAATCGATGTCAGCTTCCCTCGCGCGCTGTTCCTGGAGCTGGCGTTCGCTCAGTTGCGAGACCTGTTGCGACTTGGGGTGAGGCTGCTGCCGAGGTAACTGCTGCGTAAAAGATTTCCGATCAAATGCGGCGTTAAGATTCGGAGATGATGCGAAGGGGCGCGCTGGGTGTGTTGGGCTCGTTGGTAACGATGTTGGAGATCGTGAAGATGTCCCGTTTGGCTTGAATGGCTGGCTCTGCACTACTTGGAGGAATGTATGAGGTGTAGTTAGTACGTGCGTTGGGCAACGAAAACTCACTCGGGACATCCGTCGTACCAAAGAAAGGGCGAGAGGTGTTTCCTGGTGTGCGTGGAAGAGGAGGCATGTTTGCGGGCCACGTTTGCTGTTGGCGCACAGGGCTGGTAGGACCAGGAGCAGCTCGAATGGGACTCTGAGCCGGAGTAGGACTTGAAATCTCCTGCTGGGTTTGCCTTTCCTTTTCTCGCTCGCGTTCCTCCGCTAAACCCATCGAGGCGAAGCGGAGGGTGAGAGATTGAGGCTCTGGTGTGGACGTACCAGGAGCAGGACTGCGGTCAGAGAATGGTGTGAATGGACCGGATACCGGAGGTGACATGCGTGCTCGTGGACTTTGTGGGAGACTGGTAGTTTGGGATTGACCTTGTGGGGTGCTCGAGGTCGGAGTGGGCGGTTGAGGGAGTGTCGCGGAGCGCACGGGGCGCGTGCTAGTGGCCTGTTCCTGCTGACTACCAGAGACGATCGCATTCGGGTTCTGACTGTCATCGCGGTTCGCGATAGCTCTCCTGGAATGAGTGGGCAGATCTCTGATTCCGTACTGGGGACTTGGGTTATGCACCTTCTTTGCAAACACGATATTCTGGTTATCGTCGTCTTCTGCGTGCATGGGATCAGCAAAGGTCATTGGTTCGTACGCGTCCTCATCAGAAAGTGAGGAAATGTCGGAGAGAGAAGATGTATCGTATTCATCTTCCGAGGAGGCAGGGACGCGTTGGTGGAGGGATGGAACGTGAGGTGGCTCGGTGGGGGATGAAGGAAGGGGCCGACGAGGGGGAGAGGACTGGAGTCGCTGGGCCGGCTGTGCGCGCTCAGGGCTCTCTGCACGGCGAGGGTCGGGAAGGGGTGGGGGGAGGACAGTGTGAGGGAGGACACCTGAGACGGTGCTTCTGCGCTCGATTACGTTGGCTGCGATCGGCGCGGAGGAGGCAGGGGGGATATTGCGAACCCAGAGCGGAGGAAGGTTGGATTCCTGTGTCTCGTGCGCGTCGGAGCGCGACGAACGGGGCCAGGTCGGGGGCGGGGTGGAGAAGGGGGCAGCGGGGGCAGGAGGAGGAGGGCGGTTTGAGTCTGGCAGAGGTGCGGTGCGGCGGGAGAAGGAGCTGGGGATGCGTAGATCGCGATCGGGGTTGGGGTTGGGGGTGATGGCG